>APFE031326117.1:1242-12111 GCA_000404065.3 Pinus taeda | reverse complement strand
CGACTGTTAAATTATATAGCTAGAAACTTGCATGCAGCGTGATTGATTGTTGCTAGACCCCTTCGGGGCTAGTGGGATCCACCTCTGTCCGCAGAGGGGATTTACCTCCGCAACACCAACAATGCATTATTCGAAGCATATGCTCCCCCTGAACCTGTGCCAACAAATGCATACCATGACTGACCATATCAGACTTCTTTTCCTGAGTCTATCCTACTGCTTTTTCTTCAGAGCTCCATATATGCAACTCTGTAGCCTTTAACTCACTTATATACGCGATTTTTCTTCTTAATATCTGCGTATGCAAATTGGAATACTGAAGGTTTACACTCTCAGCTTCCCCTGGGTCTGTTATGTCTGCTAACTGAGTTATGCCACATCTTTCTAACACTAATTATGTCCTCTTCAATACCTGATATTGAGATGATGTATGTTCCTTTTGCTCTAGTGTTAGAATTTTGCTCCTACATTCCTTTACTTTATGTCCAAACTTTTTACATGCATAACATCTTACATGTTTCATATTCCTTTTGTTGCAATCAATAGCTTTGTGACCAAACATATTACAAGTAAAACAATATCCCTTAAAGTACCTGGAATGTGATGATATTTCTTGAAACATTCGACTTCTGCATCTGGCTACAACATGTCCAAGGTTATGACATTCGTAACATTCAACATTATTCATTGGATGAAATAAGCATCTATCACTTCCATAGTTAGGAGCAAAATATTTTCTTTGAAGAATTTCTTTCCTTGGTTGTTGCTGAGGTTGACCTCTTATTTCCTTTTTGAGAATTTTAGGTTTTGCATTAGAGTTCCTTGCCTCACCCTCTGACCTAGATTCACCTTCAATAGTTTCATAGAAACCAAGACCAGTTTTGATAGAAGAGGATCTTTGAATACTAAGAATATCATCCAAAATCTTAGTATTGTCTTGAAATCGTAACAATTTATCCTTTTCTTCCAATTTAACTTTTAAGGTATTTACTTTAACCTAATGTTGTTCTTCCTTTTCCAGATATTGCTTCTTTATGTTTTCTTCAGCTTTTCTTCCTTATTCCACTTGTTGCCTTAATTCGAGCACTTCATGTTCTTGTTCTTCAAGAGCTTCTTCATTCTGCTTCTTTGATTATTCAAGATCTTCTTTTAGAGAGAGAATCTTAGATTCAAGTCTCTGGATTGTTATGCTCTGATCCTTTACTACCTCCTGTAGCTGCTCCCTTACTCTGGTTACTGTCTCCAGCTGAAAATTTAATCTGGTGACTTCTTCGTTTTCTACGTCATTATTTTCATACGCCATGAGAAGTTTAATTCTTTTATTAAATTCATCACTGTTGGATGAGTCATTACTATTATCATGAGTATAATAACTTCTATTACCTTCTTCATACATCTTTCCTTTGTTATGAGGGCATCTAGCAGCCTAATGACCAACTCTTCCACAACAAAAACATTTGAAGGCTAGCTTACCTTTGAACCTTCCAGATCCCTGTTGAAGATTCTTGACAAAATTTACATCATATTCTTCTTCTGAAATGTATCTTGATTCACTGATTTTTTCTTTTCCCTTTGTTGATACTTTAAATGCGGCTTCTCTCTTATCTGATAGTCTTCATTTTCTCATTTCAAAAGCAGTTAATATTCTATGAAGCTGCATCATAGTGATCTTCTACAGATCCTACTTTTCTTCTATGGCAGACACTCTGGGTTCAAATTTAGTAGACAAGGATCTCAAAACTTTCTCAACTGAGACAACTTCCTTAATTTCTTCACCTAGATTCTTCATACAATTGACAGTCTCATCTACACATAGGAAGTAATTAGCTATGCTTTCATCACTATGCATCCTAAGAGTTTCATAGTGAATTCTGAGAGTTTGAAGCTTAACACGTTTTACCTGAGTGTCTCCTTTGTAGCTTAGAATGATTTTGTCCCATATTTCTTTGGCTGATTTGAGCTGCATGACCTTGACAAACTCTAATTTTGACAAGCTTGCCAATAAGTTAGCAATAGATTTGGCATTGATTTCATATTGCTTTCTACCTACCGTATCTCTAGGAATTGCTGATGGAAATGTATATCCTCCTTCCATGATTTCCCAAATATCCATTCCAGGAGATTGTAGATAGGCTGTGGGTCTTATTTTCCAGTAAACAAAATTTCTCCCATCAAAGATTAGTGGTCTGATGGATCCCTCTCTTTCTTGATTACTCATGATGATGGATCTACTTTCAAGCGATCAAGCCTCTTCTGAAGGAGTTGCTCTAATACCAATTGTTGGAAATAATACTGAGAGGAGGGGGTGAATCAGTATTAGCAAGTCAACAACTTTTTCGTTTCCATACTCAGATTCATATACGCTACTTCAGTTAAGGGAACCTGCGTGTATATGAAACTGTGTTTAATGCAACTATCGTATATCTAGTAAACTTATGATTCAATTAATCCATTATATGTTGACTTTTAATCAATGCATCAGAACTTCATTAATCATATAAATAGTAAACAGGTGTAGTAAAACAGAACAAATCATCACACATAATGAGTACACATGAACACCTTGATATAAGGAGGAAACCCAATACGGGACAAAAACCACTTGCTGTTGTTTTCTTTAAGATAAGAAGAACATGTTTACAATCTTGTATTGGCGCAGACTCATACTAGTATGTAGGAACCCACTTGCAGAAGGCTACAACCTTCTCTCGTTCTCCTGCTTCTACTGGAAGGGAGCTACAACCCCCTAGCTCTTGTACTAGCCAATATATTTACTAGTACATACGCACCGGCCTACAAAAGGCTACGTCCTCCTTTTTTCTTCCAGGGACCACGTTTCATAAATTTTCAGACTGGATCCATCAATATAAAACAATCACCACTGCAATACAACCATTAACTATATCTGCATCATCAATCTCTGAATCACCCAACAATTGAATCACTGAAACCCTGTCAGCAAAACACAGTCAGCAGAACACAATGTAGAACCCAAAACTCTGCAACAACCACTAGAACCAACAACAACCTCAAATATCAAATCTCATAATCTATACGCTACTTGGCTGTGTCGAACCAGTGTATATAAGCTTTTTCAACAAACAGAACCCGTGTACAGATATGAAAATAATTACTTATACCTTTGCTGCAATTTTCAACTTTAGATATACCCAGAACATAAGATATAAAGGATAAGACATGCATCAGTATTTAGATCATACCATATAATGATAATGCATTTTTGTCTTCACGATCCTGGTTCATCAACCTTCATTCACCACATAGGTGCATCCTCAACAAAGCATCACATACCCATAACCAACATACTAGATCTCACACTTCATTAGATATTCATCACTTACACACTTGCACTTTGGCCTAATGATCTTCTTCTCCTTATATAGGTTTAGGCCTCACTCAATACCATGGTCCAAAACCACGTAGGACCAATACCTTGAACACAATACCTAGGGTCAATACCTTGGACCAAATACCATGGACCAATACCAAAATACAATGGACCAAATACCACGGACCAAAACTTAGTTTTCCAACATGTACGTGCCTTTCCTTCTGTGAAAGTGCATGTGTATGATATACACGCATTTTTATATAGTGAACCTCTGTGTATACGCGACCTGGTATATGTGAACCTGTGTATACCTTACTTTCTTCATTCTTGTTGTTTACATGCTATACTGTGATCTTCCATCGGAGAGAGTTGCCATCAAGGACAACACTTTTGTCATACCCGTATCATAATGCCAACACAAATCCCATTCAATCCAAATGATAGATTGAAAAACACATTTAGAACTAAATGGGGAACTTATGCTTATCGGAAAATGCCTTTTGGTTTGATTAATGCAGGAGCCACATTTCAAAGACCTATGGATATTGCCTTTAAAGGACTCATTAAAAAATCAGTTGTTATTTATTTGGATGATATCATTGTCTATTCGAGGAAGAGAAGAAGCCATTTGAACAATTTCACAGATCTTTGAACGATGTAAAAAATATGGGATCTCACTCAATCCAAAAAAGTCTTACCTTCCTTTAATCAAAGGAAAGATTTTAGGGTTTTTCATATCAAAAAGGGTATTTATATTGATCTAGAAAGGATTAAGGAAATTGAGAAAATCCCCTTACCCCATAATAAGAAATCCATGCAGTCCTTCTTTGGTCAAATAAATTTTGTAAAAAAATTTGTCCCTGACTTTTCACAAATAGTTTTAAATTTATAGTCTATGATTAAGAAAAAATTAGTTTTCAAGTGGGGTCACAATGAAAGAGAAGCATTTGATCTAATCAAATAAGCCATCATCAACTCTCCCTCCCTAAAAACTCCCAATTTTTCCAATCATTTTATTTTATATACATTTGCATCATAAACATCATATTCTACGTTTTGACACAAATCAACGATCAAGAGATTAAAGCACCAATTTCGTTCCTTAGTTCAAATCTACAAGGTGCCAAGTTAAATTTCTCTATTATGGAAAAGTACGCTTTTGCTGTTTTTAAGTCAATAAAGCACTTCAGACTATTTCTCCTTAAATCTCACACCAAAAACATAGTTCCATTTCTAGTTGTAAGGCAATTGTAGGTGCAAAGAGAAGTAGGATAAAAAAGGGCTAACAAGGTAACCGCACTACAAGTATATGATGTAGAAATTATACCTGCTAAAATTGTAGGGGCCAACATTTTTCCAAAATGTTAGCTAGAGTATCCAACTTACCAGAAGGAGAAGATTCATGTGAGGACACAAAAATATCAAAGGTAAGCCTTAATGATATTGAGTCTCAATATGCTGATATCATCTTTTATTTAAAAAATGGATATGCCCCTATGCAGCTCAGTTACAAGAGAAAAAGAGCTTTGAGATTAAAAGCAAAGACATACCAACTTGTCAATGATGTTTTATTTAGAAAAAATTATGAATCTGTTTTTCTAATGTGCCTTGAAAAATCTAAGGCAGAAAAGGTTTTGCAGGAACTCCATGATGGACTATCTGGTGGACATTTGACACAACAACACATAAAATACTGCATGCTGGCTATTACAAGCCAAACTTGTTCAAAGATGCACATGAATATGTAAGGAAGTGCAAAACTTGTCAAACAACTATTGGATGACAAAGGAAACATGCTTTGTCATTACAGCAAGCCAACATTGAACAACCATTTGAGCAATGGGGACTAGACATAATAGGTAAGATCATTCCTCACTCTTCAAAGAAGCATAGATACATCCTTACAGCAACCGATTACTTTACGAAATGGGTGGAAGAAATGCCACTTAAGGTAGCCAATTCTGAAAACATTATTGAATTCATTGATCAATTTATCATTACCATATTAGGTCTACCAATTGCCCTGATGTTTGACAATGGATCTTACTTCACAGGTAACACTATGACAAAATTTGCTCTTAAGAGAGGCTTCAAGCTCAAATATTTTGCTAACTATTATCCTCAGGGAAATGGATTAGCTGAATCAACTAATAAGAATCTCATTATGATCATTAAACGGACTATTGATTAGAATCAAAGAAACTGGAATAAATATTTAACATTTTCTCTATGGGCAGATCAAATAACACAGAGACCTTAATAGGCACTTCACCATTTAATTTGGTCTATGGGAAAGAAGTTGTTCTTCCTACCAATCTAGCTATTCCCTCTCTAGTCCTGGTTCAATTTATTGAAGAGACCCCTGCTTCCTCTTTGCAATTAAGGAAATCACAAATCCTAAAACATGAAGAAGATAGAGAGAAAGCCAAAATCATACATGTTCATCATCAATAGTTAGTTAAAATTCCTTTAATGAAAATTTTGTTTGCATCAAATAATTTCAACTTAGAGACCTCATATTGAAGTGGGATAAGGCACATGAGGAAAAAGGTAAGCATACAAAATTCCAAAGAATGTGGCTTGGACTATTTCAGATCACAGAACAAATCGGCCCATCAATGTTTCTATTGTAAGAGTTATCAGGTAAGAGAGATTCTCTGACTGTGAATGGGAATATTTTAAAGAAATATTTTTCATAGGAGATAACCTCTTCTATCCCTTCTACACTACCTCCTTTACTTTTCCTAGGAAAATAAAAGTTAAATAGTATTTACTTTTGGCCTTATGATAAAAAATATCTTGAAATATTTTTTATTTTTCGCTTTTATAAGTAGAGCTTGTTAAGGAAATAATTATAACATTTGAAAATTAACTAGGTTCTATCTCTCTTAAATCTGCTTGTTTCCACCAAAATTATTTAGTCTTTGTGAAACCCCAACTTTATAAACAGACTTTTGTTCTACTATCAATCAAGAAAAGGATATTTAACAAATTAAATACGCTTTGTAGATAAGCATCTTCAACTCTATAATTTTCATCCAAAAAAGTCTTAAGGATTCAACGATTCTCGCCATCTAGTAAACTTTTCTCTTTTTAGAGTGTAATTCTAAAATATACTAAAACTTAAAAGATAAGATGTCTCATCAAGAGCTGGCTTACCATGTTCATAGGGAAATAATAGACTGACATTACCAATACTGCACATCAAAATAATGTAAGGGATTGAGATTATTTTAATCAAAAAACAAGGGGTCTCATCATGAGCTAGCTTGTTCAGATGAATTACAATCAATGAATGCCATTGTCACTATTTGGCCACCAAACCAAGGCAATGACTTTTAAGTCATAAAAAAGAAAAAAAATTGTAAAAAAGAAAGAAAAAAGGAGAAAAATGATATGATTTTGAATTTATCTCTAAAAACTGCACTCTTATCTGGATAGGACACTGAATCATTGATGGTTAATAGGTAACCATGCCGAGGCTATAGACGTCTACTGGTAGTAGAGGTTATACCTATGACAAATGAGTACGTCTAAAAGCTGATATGTGAGAGCCCCCAACTTTGTCTTTAAACTAAGTAAACAAAGGAATTTTCATTTTGAAGAGGATATCAAATGAATTGTAATTAGGTGAGTTTGTTTTCTTATTTAGAGAAATTTTAGTTATCTTAAATTTCATACAATTCCTATTTCCTGTTGAAAGTTTTAGAAGTTTCAAAATTATCAAAGATAACTAGTTCTTTCAGTGAATCACCAATTGCTGTTCTATTCAACAAGCCCCCCATTTATCATACAATTAGTTATGATTTTGTTAATAAATGGGGACCCTTTAAAAAAATAAAAAACTTAGCAAATAAGAGCTTCTATTTTTTAACTATTAGAAACAAAATTTTAAGTAAACTTAAAATATCAAGTTGAAATCCCTTTGTGAGTAGGCATTCTCACTTTATCGCAAATAGCTGAACCTTAGATAACAAAGGTCAATTGAAAATCAGAATCCATGAATTGTGATAAAAGGTACCACCATAGTATACTTATGGTATCATTCAATTTTTCATTAAATCTAAGGCTTAAAGCATTTCTTATGAAATAAAGTACTTATCGCAATCACATAGTGTTGGCATTATGATTTAGGTGTTGTCCTTGATGGCAACCCACTCAGAGGTTTGATACAGGTGATGGCAATGTAATCTAGTGCAGAAGATCAAAAGAGATATATACGCAGGTTGACCGTGATAAAAGTGAATATATACGCGGGTAATCGGAGTAAAAAGAGCGTATACGTAAATACGTAGGTTCTCAGAAGGAAAGGCGTGTACATGTCAGAAACCATGGTATTGGTCCGTGGTATTGGTCATGGTATTTGGTCTGAAGTAACGACCCCAGGTATTGGGTCCAAGGTTTTTGCTTGACATGGTTTTGGACCATGGTATTGAGAGAAGCCTAAACCTATATAAGGAGAAGATCATTAGGCCAAGAGGGTGAGCAAGAGTGAGCAAGTGATGAACATCTAATAAAGTGTGAGATCTAGATGCTGGTTATGGGTTGGTGATGTCTTGCTTGATCTGAACCAAGGAGGCACTTATGTGAAGGATGAAGAATGATGGATTGGGATCTCAAGGCTTGGAATGATTACCTTTATATGGTTTGAGTATGGATAGACTAGATATATTGACGCATGTTTATTGTATGAATGTTATGATTTGGGTATGTTCTGATGTCTGAACTGGCTGCAAGGTTATGAGGTAGAATTCACAGATCTGTACGCGGGTTGTCTTTGGTAAAAGCGCGTATACACGCAGGTTGGGTTCGTCCAAGTAGCGTATACAGTATGAAATATGATATTTGAAGTTGCTATTGGATCTGGTTGTTGTTGTAGAGTTATGTAGTCTGTGACTGTGTTGTTGACAGGGTTTCAGTATTGGGTGATTCAGAGATTGATGATGCAGGTTGAATTGCAATGATGATTGTTTTATGGATCCAGTATGCAAATGTATGAAACGTGGTCCCTAGATGATTGTAGGCCGACACCTACGTACTGGTAAACATATTGGCCAGTACAAGAGCCAGGGGGTTGTAGCTCCCTTCCAGGAGCAGCTGGAAAACGAGTGAAGGTTGGAGCCTTGAGTAGGCCAGTGCCTACGTACTAGTAAATGGAACAGCTAGTACAAGAGCTAAGAAGGTTGTAGCCTTCTGCAGGTAGAAGCTTGCGTACTGGTAAAGGATTGCACCAATACATTGTAAAAGAAGTTTCTTATTAAAAGAAGATAGAAAAAAATTGCAGCAGGTGGTTTTCACCCACATTGGGTTTCCACCCACATTGGGTTTCCACCTTATATCATGGTGTTCATGTTTGCTTCTTATGTGTGATGATTTGTACTATTTTACTATTGTTAATAAGGTTAATAATGTTCTGATGCATTTACTGAAGATAAGCTAACTGAATCATAAGATTACTGCATGTACGCTGGTTGCATTTAACACAGTAGCGTATATACATGGATATGATGAACTGAAGCCGCGTATATAAATCTGAGTATGAAAAATGAAAAGTATCTGATTTAATAATACTGATTCACCCCACCCTCTCAGTATTATTTCCAACAATTGGTATCGGAGCAGGTCCTTTGGTAGAAGCTTGATCGCTTGAAGGAGATCCGTAGAACAATGGGAAAGAAAGCACGTCAAAAGAAGAAGACAGCTCAAAGGAACAATGACAGCCTGGTGGGGAATGAAAGTAAGTATTCAAATTCTGAATCACCTCAGATTGAAGATGGACAAGCAAATGAAGCATCAGATGAAGTCATATATCAACAAGACCTACCTAGCAAAAGGGAGAGTGCTCTCAAAGGAGAAATTATCAGCTTAAAAGTTCAGCTGGAATGTGCCTTCAGAGTTCGTCAAATGCTGCAAGTGCTGAATGAAGAGCAAGAAAATGAGATTCTTAAACTAAGGCAACAAGTGGAAGACGGAAGAAAGTCTGAAGAAATCTTGAAGAAGCAATGTTTGGAAAAGGAAGAACAACATCAGGTTGAGGTAAATATCTTGAAAAGTAAATTAGAAGAAAGGATAAACTATTGCGATTTCAAGATAGTACTAAGATTTTGGATGATATTCTAAGTAGTCAACGGTCTCCTGCTATCAAAAATGGTCTTGGTTTTCATGAGTCTATTGAAGGTGAATCTTGTTCACAAAGTAAGACAACAGACTCTAATGCAAAATCTGAAATCCCCAACAAGAGGATGAGAGGTCAATCCCATCAGCAACCAAGGAAAGAAATTCCTCAAAGAAAAACTTTTGCTCCTAATTATGGAAGTGATAGATGATTATTTCCTCCGTTGAATAATGTTGAATGTTATGTATGTCATAATCTTGGACATGTTGCAGCTAGATGTAGAAGGAGAATGGTTCAAGATCATCACACAGAGAGATCATCACGTTCCAGGTACTTTCAGGGATATTACTTTTCTTGCAATATGTTTGGTCACAAGGCCGTTGATTGTTATAGAAGGAATATGAGACATGTAAGATGTTATGCATGTTACAAACTTGGACACATAGCAAAGGAATGCAAGAGAAGATTATGGACACCAAACCAAAAGAAGAAAACATAATCACAGTTGAAGATATGGAAGAAAAAGGAAGTACAGCCAGAAAGATGTGGCATAGCAGAGTACACAGACATGACAGATTCAGAGGTCGCTGGAAGTGTGGAACATCAGTGTTCCAAAACTCATACGCGGGTTTCATGAAGACAAGTCGCGTATATACGCGAGTTAGATGTTGCAGAGTCGCGTATATGATGTTCTGAAAGATGCAGCAGTGTAGAAGTCTGATATGGTTCAGTCACAGTTTTGATGATGGCATGGCACTGGTTCAGGGGGAGCATATACTTCAAATAATGCATTGTTGGCATTATGGTTAGAAGTTCTTGGAGATGATGCTTATTAACATATCTTGCTTGACCAAAAGAATGGCTTGTTGGTTACAGATTTGGATACTAGATAGATCATATGGTATATGATAGCTGCTGAGAACTATCATGGTCCTGTTTAGGTCCTTGGTCTTTGTGAGTCATATGATGTATTTTTGTTACCCCAATATGCATGGGATGGATGATGTAATGAGTCATGTATAAACTTTTGGTATATCCTCATTGGGTTGGATGGATGAGCCAATATTTGTATATCCTCACTTGGTTGAGAGATAGATGTATGTATGAGTCTTTGGTGATAGGAAGGTCATTCATAATAGAGTCATGTTCTTCTTGTAGAACATCTTTTTGCAGATCTTGCCTACAGTCAGGGGGAGCATGGACAGATTGGTAGTCCTTGACATATACAAAGGGGGAGCTTAATCAGAAACTTCAGCGTGTACTCAGGGGGAGTATGGACAGCAGAAGGTATATCAAGGAAGAGAATATCTTGGTCCGCCCTTTGCCCTTGATGTCAAAGGGGGAGAGTGACTTGGTATAGTGGTTTCCATCAAGTCCAAAGGGGGAGATTGTTGGCATTATG
>APFE031326116.1:22350-34087 GCA_000404065.3 Pinus taeda | reverse complement strand
TTTTTTAATTTTTTAATTCCCTTTTAAAATGGATCAACGAACTAAGCCTTTGGAAACATCACCTAGGACCTAGGACTTAGGACTCATGAGGGGATTTAAACATTTTTCAACCCTCAGGACACATTACATCATGACTTTAACAATTTACATCCTAAGGGAGAAAAACCCCTTTAACATAGACCCTCATAAAACACCCAGTTCTGCGACACGACTATAATCTAGCAGGCTAACACACTAGGATTCTCTAAAATTCCACTGACAAAATCTATCCCGGCTTTGGGGTCAGGTTTGAAGGAAAACTCTGCCGATCCGAGGATCGGTGAGACGAAAAACCTTCCGGGACATAGATTATCATAGGAAAGTTAGGTCCACCTAGGCAATTTACAACACGACTCACATCTGCTAGGATTATTTACAATTAATACATGCAGACTGGGTTTACGATCAGATTGATCAAGCTGCTGATGACTGCAGGATGGCAGGGATACGCTGATCAGGTGCTGCCCCTTTTTGCGAAGAAACAGGGGGTGTACTGCATGGGTAGTTGACCGATAGAGGTCAACATGGTCCAAGTGCATCATCCTCTCTGTATAACCCGGGCACGAACAAGCAATGTGTGGTGTTGAAGGATCCCATGGCATGGCAATCAATGCTCTGTTGTGGTGAAGGCCCATGGCTCTCAATGCTCACCTTACAAGTGCCATTATGACCCTCTAGAGGGCTTGGACCCCGCATAGGGAGACCAAGTCCAAATGGAGACCCACTTGCAATCCTGTATCATATCCAATACATCTTCCTCACCTTCTACTACAACAATCCATTAGTGCAATTGAGTAAATAAGCTTGCTAACCAGGGGCAAAAGTAGACACTTTATCATGGCATGCCCTTCCAAATGGGGTTTAGAATGTATAGGTGCCACCAAACTCCACAAGAGAGGTTAATAAAGGACCCTATTAGGTGGTTTCAACCTCTAAGGGAGTGACAAGTCCATGGTACATGCATCAAATGGCAAGGGTCATGTGAAATAATGATGGATTGGACTGGGGGTGAAGGGGAGGGTCCAAGCCACATGTCGTTGTACAAAGGTAACTATAATGAGGGAAGCCCACAAAAGCGGTATTTGAATGTAGGAGGGAGAAATCATGGAAAATGAGTTACCCTGACCTTTTTTTTTCCACCTTCCTTTATACGCCTTTTGCCTTTTAATGATTTCTCTTTCTTTTAATTGCACGGGCCTCCAAGGGATGAGAGCATGATGTGTATGATAAAGCAGTGATTACCCCCCTTAAGGATGGGCAATTCATCGTCCATCAAGGGTTTGGACAATCATGGGTTCCTTAATGATGCAAGGGGCACTCAACTCATGTTTGGATTTTTCCCACGTGCTAAATTCTTATGTCTCAGCCATCTTTTGTATTTTGTGCTACATTTCCTGTTGTAAGTGGCTAAATTATGCTTTTAACTTGCTTTTTAGTTTCATCAACCTCCAAGGCATCGTTCCAGGCCCGACCCAAAGTGTGGACAAGAGGAGGGGGAGGCTAACTCCTTGTGGACCTAATGGACAAATGTGGACCTAGATGGAAAAAGTGTGAAAAGGGGTTATAATGAGTGGAGGGGAGTGAGATATATGGTGTCAGGAAGCAATACCACACAACCAAAATCAAGGTTTCCCAGTAGTGCCACTCCTAAAGCTAGTAGCCAATAGAGGAGATCCGACAAGACTAGGATACAAGATTAACCACCAAGTTGGGACAAGGGAACAAGAGTACAATCCAAACCCATTCTTTCTACCAAATCTCCCCACTAATCCATTTCCAAATGTGTCTAAGAAAAACAGGCATAAGCACCTAATTCCATAATGAATAGCCATACCCTCTCGGTTGGAAGTTGCACCTTCAAACATACACTCATAACAGATGGGTGAGGGCACATAATGGCTGGCTCATGTGGCAGAGAATGATGGCACATCGATTTATCTAGTAGCTGCACGGGGTTGTTGGCGGTCGGCTGAAGAGAAATCTAGGAGAAAAATTCTCCTGTAGGTGTCACCCACTAGTGGTGGGTAACAAGATTAACACCTATAAATTGAGGGGAAGACCTAGGAACTTTCACTTCACTTGGGGGCTGCAAGCACCTAACAGGGTTGATCATTAGCCATCCCTACCAAGGGATAAAACACCTTTGCAAGGACTTGGTCCAAATATTGGATGGTGATATTTGTTCAAAGTATTAACATGCCATTAACATTCAAGTTTGGTCCATTTAGATGCATTATTGATCTTAGTCTCTAATGGATGGTTGCTTTCACTAGAGTCCTTGTAGTTTCTGTTGGGTGGTCCACGAAATACCAAGCCTTGATGGCACCTACTCCATAGGTACCTAAGCCTTCCAGAAATGTATATGGCCTTAGCAAATATAGCCTTGAGAGAATGGAGCCTAGTGACAACATAAGAAAATGTTACATGTCCCACAGTACCTTCAGGATCCAGGACATTTGTCAGCTTACCTATATTTGTAGATTCTTCATGACGACACCACTAGACCCAGTATGTCCCCACGCTGGTCTTGACACAACCTAATGCGAAGGAGCTAACTCAAAGCCCAAATGAGGATGGTCTCCCATTGAGAGACTAGGGAGGGGTTGTTGCACCTAGAGAAACCCTAATGTTGGAGAGAAAGAAGCCTTATTTGTAGTTGGAGACCCATGGAGACCACATGATGGCACCCCAACTACACTTGGAACCCCAGAGGAGGATTTGGGGTAGATTTGAGGACTCTCCCTCAATTTTTTCATGATCCAAGCACCTTCACACATCTAGACACCTTAGCATGACATTTGGAACCCTAAAAGGGCATGACGTCAACATTTAGAGAGGCTATGTCTCACACACGTGGGAAATTATGGTCTTTTTTGTCATTAGCTAGCAGAATAGCTTATAAACCCAAGGCTATTTTATGCCAAACTTGTTATTAGGGGCTTCATTAGGCTAAAATACTTGAGATATACCTCTTATAAATAGAGGTCACCTTCAATTCATTTGTATCATCACTTGTGGATCAATTTTCCCTCTTAGAGATTTCGGCCTAGCTGAAATTTGTCTTGTATCTTGTGGAGATGTGATCTATTGTGAAGTTTTTTCAGTTATTCTCTTGTTTTGGAGATGTCATTTTGGAACAATGAACCATTGGTTCATGCATCTATCTTGTAGCCTAGCTGAAATTTATATTGTATCTTGTGGAGATATGATCTATTGTGGAGTTTTTGCCTATGAAGCTATTCTGTTTTTTTGGAGATGTCATTTTGGAGCAATAAAGGATTGGTTCATGCATCCATCTTGTAAGTGTTCTTTGTATTGGAAATATATTTTATGGCTATTGCATGCAATGTTTATTGTCTAAGGTTTCTATGTGCTAGTTATTATTGAATTTTTTTTTATGGAATCTTAGCAATGGTATTGTATGCATTACCCTTGTGAATTTGTGTGAAATCCCATGTGTGATACTTCATGAGTGGTGGAAGCATCATTTTTTCTCCTATCCACCGAAGTTCAATTCCAAGAGACATGTTTGGCTATTGTGATAAGGGTCGAAGAGTAGACGACCCCTAGAATAGATCTCAATCCAGTGGGGTCAAGATGTTTTGACTCTTGCTAAGTCATAAGTTATTGGTATATCTACCTTGCGATATATTGGATATAATCTTGGTGTTATGTTGGCAGTCAGAAGGTTTGATCTTGGACCTTCCCCAAATTACTTCGTGTTATTGATTCACCATGGTGGGGAAAAAAAAAGTTGGCATAATAGAGTGCTAGGACGGCATAAAAGTTTGTTAGTTCAAAAAAAGATCTCCCCCATGCACCAAAGATACTCCTAGAAATATGTTTCGACGAAAACTTCAAAAGACACCTATCAATGTATCAGGGGAATTCATAGGATGAGAAATTCAAAGATCAAAAGTGCTCCACTAGTCAATCCATAGAGGCTTTTCAAAAGATATGTTTTCAAGATTCAAAATCATCCAACACACTATTGAGGCCCTTTAAAGAATAACATTCTAAAGTCAAGAGAAGCCCAATCATGTACTATATTCATATCAGGGTAACTCGATTGGTAGACCATTGGTGACTCCAAAAGAAATCATTGTCAAAAAATACAAGGTCCAAAAGAATGTTCTTCCCAAAATATCAGAGCATTTCAAGGAAGTATCAATTTGAAATATCCGTTAGTGAGTTCTCCACACTCATGCAAATGAAGACAAGTGCATTTGAATGAAAACTTAAAACAAGCCTCTTTATCAACAACAATCATTTCCTAATCAACACTACGTTCACTTTTAAGGATGAAATTGAAAAATCATGAAGCAAGTGCAATGTAAGCAATTCAAGATAATTCAAGAAAAAAGGGGGGTCACCAAAACTGTGGGCTTGGGGGGTTGTTGAGCTCCCAAGTATTTTGAATATTTTATTAGTGAGCCATATTTGGCTGCCACATCAAGAACAACATCTTCACTTTAAAAGAAGATGATGGAAGAACAACAACACTCATGGAATGTGGTATCCAGGAATTGTTATGCAACTAGATACTATAAAAGGCCAACAACTTGGGAGAAATAATAATGCATGGAGTGAAAGGTAATCATAAAATGATGGCATTAGCAAGAATCAATTGTGGATGGATTGATAATCATGGCAACAAGAGAGAACAAGCCTAAGGAAATTCAATTGTTCAGTTTCATCATATGTAAATTGTAAAACACTTTACTACAATAATAGGGGATATATAATGACTATAATGGGGATATATAAGGGGTCAAATGTTTATATAAATGTTTGGCTTGATAGGTGACCTGCATGGGAAATGAGTAAGAAGTTAAGAACTAATATATATAAGAGGTCAATAGAGTCATTATTACACAAATTCACTTGCGATTATTGTACTTGGATGTAATTAAGTTCTCAGAATTTTAGTTGAATTTAATGATTTTTCCAAAGTTTACATTATGGTTTGTCTTGTCAGATAGAAAATATGGGGGATTTATCTTTGAATGCATCCCTTAATTTATGGGCAGGGCTGGTCTATTCAAGGAATAGTGGGAGATAGGCTTTAAACCTATGGAAAACACTTTCCAAATTGTTTCAGATTAGGTTGGGCTACCCATGCTGCTTTTAGAATTCTAGCATGATTCTTTGTTTGAGTCGATTGGTAACTCCCTGGGAAGTTCTTCTGCAAATTGAAGACAAGAAGATGGCTAAATAAACCATAATACATTTGGAGATAATGGGAAAAAGGGAAAAGGGCCTTGGCCTGAGTGACCCTTAGCCTTATGGAACATGCTTGGAAGCATGTAGTATATGATAGATATGAAAACATACGTTTCATACGAGTATGTTTGAAGCATGGTCATTTAACTAGGTCCTCTGCAAGATTACCTTAACAAGACATCCAAGAAGATGGTTGGACCACATGAAGAAGGAGAGGTGAAGGAAAGAAGTTACTAAATAATATTAGAGAAAATTTTAAATAAGCAGGAAGATTTACAGGACAACTCTTCAAAGTGCTAGCAGAAATAGAGCCTCATAAGAAAGTGAATTCCTTGAGTCCAGAATATCAGTATGAGCAAAAAGATGGCTTGGCTGGTTTGGAGTCATGATCAAAGTGGTAATTTGAATAGGAGAAAAACACAATTGAAGGGTGGGTCCACAAATCAGCTTGTAACCGATCTCAGATAGAAGCATATCATAGGAGGAAGAAACTTCTGATTTTCATGAGATTGATGATAAAGACATTCACGCTTGGTATGGAATTCCAATTCCTATAAAAACATTAGTTGCTGGTAATGAAAGAAATCAAAGAATTGGATCTTGATAGAACCTGGACAAAATCTAGTGTCTTTGGATCAACAACAAAGCCTGGATCACAAATTCTAGTGTCTTTGGATCAATAACAAAACCTGGATCAAAAAGGTTTCTCTATTTGTTTCTTCCTCTTCTAATCCCCGCTTGAAGAGCCAGCATATCAGACTGGACACCATAGTCTCAATTTCTATGTACATCCTAAGGAAAAATAAGCTACTTGTATCACAAGTTCTTCCCTTAACCTATGGAAGGCAAAACTCCCATTAACCTATTAATTGAAAGTTCTTACCTTAACCTATTGAACAGAAAACTCCCATATGAACTCTTTCTACCTTCAAAACTATGTTCATAATAGTTACCTCAAACAAAGCAAAGAGTGATCAGCAGTGACCAGAAAGGCAATAAACATAGAAGTCAGAAGAACTTCCCTTGACTGCAGAGGGTGGAGAAACAAGATGATAAAATTTGTTGAAATTTCCTTCCAAAGAGATCTGGCCGCACTCCTAAAAGATATGTTTCAAAACCTTTCTTCCAAACACAATGTCCATTGGTGATACCTGATCCAGCTAGCCTGTGCTTGAGAGTGCATGCAAAAGAATGTACCAACCAAGATTCTAAGCTTAAAAGTACAAAATAGTCAATCAGTACCTGATGTATTTTTGTAATTTTTTACATAGGGCAGCGGTTTTCCACCAAAAAATAACAGGTTTCTCTAGGAAGAAAAATAATTAGTTGATGGTCCAAGTCTCATCTCTCTTATTTTAGCTGAAATGTTATATCTTTAGATGGTTTGATATACCATTCTGTTTTTAAATATATTTTTGGATCTTTGAAAAAGGATACATCAGGTCCTCATAGAGACATCTGTCAAAAAAGAGATATATAAAATGAAGCATTTTTGTTCTTTCCTCAAATACTATTGTTTAATTTTCAGGAAGAAAGAAAATGAAGATGGTAATGAAATATCTGGCAAAGCTATCCTTTATTGTTTTGACGTACGCCTACAATCTCATAAAGCATGGTATCCTTCCGTGTGTATTAGTTTTTCAAGAGATGATTATGATAAATTATTTTATGGAAGAAGAGAACTTTCACCATGTGCAACTTCCCACATTATGATGAAACAAACAAACGTCAACAGCTTTCTTGATTGTCTGGCTACATATGCCTATCATTCATTCATGTAAAATAATGTCATTTTTCTTGATACAGGAGTGAATATTTCAAAACAGGAACCTAACTAGTCTATTATGAATATTAATTTCTTGATTTTAACAATTTTGGCATGGATTATGTGACGTTTTAGGACCTCTCTTTCACATGTTAAATTGTGTTGTTAAAGAAAAGACATTACCTTGGCGAGTATCTCCGTACCATCATCCAATTCTAATTTTATTTGACTGTTTTTTGTTCTTTCAATGGTTATGATATGTGAGCCAAACCATATGGTATCTTCTGGCATATTTCGAGCAAGAGATTCCAGGAGGGCCCTGCGTTCCACCCCACGCACTTCCTGGCTGTTAAATTGAATGACAACAAGAACAGTTGAGAATGGAGGAAAATTCAAAGAAACTTATAGGAAAGCTATAAAAATGAGTATTCTTACAATTAAGTGATCTGTAGCTTTGGGGTTGTTGTGATAGTATTTCTTTCGTTTCTTTATTTCTTGATTCTAAGGCTATTATTAGATCAGATTTCATGAGTTTACAGGCTGAGAAAATGAGACCACAGGAGCACAATAGAAGAAAAGCCACCAACTCTTAGCTTTTCGTCAACCCTTTGGACATAATAATCCAAAATCAGTGTTTAAGAATCAAAAATAAAAAATGTTTACTTTTTACCATTAAACAATCCTTAAGATGTGGTCTTTTAGAGAATATACAAAACATCCCACAGATATTGCATTAGGGGAATTTTGAGGTCACGAATAGGCCTCGAAATAAAAAATTGACTATCGAAATCAACTGTAAAAGAACCAATAGGATTCAAGATAATGATGTCAACCATAAAGCTAAATAGTTTTTGGCGGTAATGGAAGAAAACTGCATTTTTAAATCATATTTTCTACTTATCTCTTGATAGGTTTACTCAAATTTGAAGCGTAGGCACTCGTTGGATGCAGAATTAAATTCCACATACAACTTGTATCCAATTTACATACTTCTGATAAACTCACAGTAGGATAAACTAGAACTACAACGAAAGAAATGTGTTTCTTGAAAAACAAAAGGTTTTTCATGTATGGAACTTATGCAAATTTAGTGCTCATTGGATGTGGAATCATCCAATGAGTTCTTTCACTTGAAATTTAAGTAAACCTATAAGGAGATAAATCAAAAATACAATTAAAAAAATAATTTTCTTTTTTGACCTTTGAAGATTCGTAGGTCTTATTTTATTATTTTTCTCAGAGACACATTTTAGACCTCAAATTTTCCTTGATGAAAGTTTTAAATAGCTTTCTGTAGAGAATTATCATTCCATTGGGAATTTCCACTATAGTATTCCAAATTCATCATCTTGAATTGTCAGGAAATAAATTTAGAATAGCATAAAATGTAAGAAATGCTTTATGCAAGTGATGTATACAGAGTTGTGGTTCAGCAGTGGCGACAATGGCATGTCAGGCCACCCACGAATGTTCAAGTCTTGAGGAGGCATGAATAAGCAATTGGGATCAAATGTGAATCTGGATAATTTTCATGTAAGAGTAGTCCTTGTTGCAGAAGCTTAGACAAAGGGAAAATGAGTAATAGTAATAAAGATTCAATTCCTTCAAATTAAATCTGTTTGGAAAGGAAAGTATGGGAAACAAAATGATTATATTGAACTAAATCTATTTGGAAGGGAATATATGCGGAAGGAAAGGGTTCATTCTAGTTATTCGTAAACAAGTGACAAAACCAAAATTACATAGACAAATAATGATTAGAGATCCTCTTATAACAAAGGCCATTCAAAAGCCAAAAGAATGATAGGAATTACTTCAGCCTGGGAATAAATAGTGGAAGTAAATTCTAGGACATTGCTAGAAAAGCTTTTAGTACGACTAGCAACCTTTAACTTTACAAAAGACTCTCAACACTAGGATCTAATAAATATATAAGAACAAATTGTTATGGAAATTTTCCATTCATAAGTATATATTTTCCATACAAATGCTCGAACTATAGTGGAGAGGTCCAAACTTACAATCATTTAATCTGATCCAAACTCAAAGTATCATTTAATCCATTGAACTTGTGGGGAATCTTCACCAAGGCTAATGATTGTGAAGGGTTTATGATCAAGTTTATATATCCAACTTTTCTTGATAACATCCAGAAAATTGGTAATTTTTTTATCATAATTCTCAATAGTAGACCATTTACTAATGGTCATGCCCTTCACTACCCTATTGGGGTTAGTGATTTTTCCTTAAGTTTATCCATGTTACATCTCAAGCTTGTTTGCATTATGTAGATGAGATTGAAAATGAAGACCATAACATTGAAGCAAGATGGGAGAATTTTGACCCCAATAGTAAACAATTAGGTAATATCTAATGCCAATGTGGTAATCAATCATATTTTAACCAGATTGTCTTGGTAGAAGGATGCCCACCAATGCTAATTGAGCATTCATAAGCCCATCACTAGATTTCTCCCTTCAACCTCAAGTGTTAGGATAGCACCAACTAGTTTCTTCCAGGATCCTCCAAGGACTACCCATCTAGGACCTAGAAACCCATAGCATTCCCCAAGGGACATTATCGAGGTTCGCATTGTCTCACTCACAATTATGGAAGGTGACATGGACGTTTTTTCTTTCTTCTCTACATCTACTTGAACTTTGAGTACAATATAATAAATTTCTCTTTCTATATGTTGAGGTTTATCCTCATGATTTTACCACTCACTCTCTACTTTTATTTTTCATCTCACTTGTGTTTATATTTCTTTTTCTTTTTCGACACTTAGGAGTTGCCTAATCCTTCCAATCATACCAGCCCAGCATCTGAGTACTAGACATTATGCCATTGTTCTCTTGAAATTCAACAACTAAATTAGGCATGCACCATTTTAAACCTTGAGGTAAAACATTTAATACATACCCCATAATTGAGATCAGCTACTGACCAAAGAAAGATGCCATATAGTCAGCTACTGGATCATGGAATGGATGAGAAAAATTTATGGTTGTCTCACTTTCTTGAACAATTTCCAAGGAGGAATATTTTTGTAACAGGAAGCCACTGACATTGCTTGGCTCTTCAACTATGGGCTCCTCTCGAAGGAGTTGTTGTTGGTAATATTCTCCCTACTTGTTTGTAAGCAGATCTCTTTGAAAGTCTGCAATAATCTCATCCTCTTATGAATCATCTGAATCATAGATCATAGAATCTTTATCGACTTTAATATCAACTTCTTGAAATTGTTCTCCATTTGGAGGACGTGGATCGTAAACTGGTCCCTCTTTATTAACCTCCTGGTGGACCTCCTCTTTTTGTGCAGCTTCCCATGACTAGGACTGTTGTATTCCTGCATTGCTCAACATCCCATTGGAGTCGTACAAATCATAAGAAGGAGAATCATCAAATTCGGAAGAACAAGATCTTTGAACTTCAAACCTTCCTTTTTTGATTCATCTTGGTACATTCATGTGCTACCACAAAGGACCCTCCCTATTAAAATCTTAGTCCCTTATTATCAGTTAACGATTTTAAAGGATAACCATTCTCAGCACTTTCAGGAGGTAACTTGAATAGACACTATTTATTTTTTCATTCCCAAGATCGAATGGATCCCAGAGTTGTTGGGAAATGTCAAAATTTTGATGATGTCTTCATTAACAGTCACTTCTTGTGTCATCTTCGTTTATTTTGGAGATTTTTTGAGATGTAACAAGTATAACAATCTTATGGACAAATTTCTCCCATAAGTCATTCGACTAGCTAGCATGTCCTAATGAAGTATAGGGCCCAAATTGAAATCTTTTCATGTTAATTCTCTGCATCCATATTCCTGATACAGTCTCAACTTTCACGTGTGTAATTTGACTCATACGGGGTGTTGTCCCTTGTGAAAGATCTGTCACCTCATTTTGATTTAGCTAAATTTAGAAGTCCTAATTTTTTTCCTGACCCTCTTACTAGATGTTCTTGTTTTCTTGTTTGTCTTGCTGAGTTTCCAAACAAATGTAATCAAATTTAAGGCTGTATCCCTTTTCCAGTTCAATTGCATGCAGCTAAAAAAAAACAGGGAATTAAAACTGAATGTGCCCATCAAGAAAATATCTTACTAACAGAAGCTTTGAGGGTAGCCCCTGTTAAACAGACATGGTTAACGAGAAACAGATAGGAAAACAATAGGAAAGATAAATCATTCAGTACAATTTTTATTCACAAAAGATGTACATTTATAGTACAATATGGTGACCGTTGGGATTCACATCCCAAGGTCCCTTGGACTACTTGTCCATTCGGCTTCCACGCTAACCCTTTAGGATTAGGTGTCCAACATTCCCCCCCTTAATCCGAAGGGTTATGTATGAGTCCAAGAAAAGAGCTGTAATACAAAATGTGCAAATATGCATGGAAGCACTAGGCTGAATGTGCTCTCTGAAATGTTGGTATAATAGGGCGGTGATTTAAGGATGGCCACCAACACTGGAACGCTTAGTGCAGTTCCCGGAACTCTTCCAAAACAGGCAAGAAGCTGAAGTCTTCTGCTAGAGGAAGTGATCCTATTGTTTTAAAAAGGGAAACCTTCAACCATAAAAGGGGGTCTCACCCTGCATAAAAGGTAAAACTTCAAATTGAAAAGGGAAGTCTCAACCTGTGATGGTTTAAGGATGACCAACAACTATGGAATGCTTAATGCAATTCCTGGAACTCTTCCAA
>APFE031326116.1:0-21300 GCA_000404065.3 Pinus taeda | reverse complement strand
CTATCTTTTCCTTTGCATTTTGTAGACAGACCTGAATGTCTGTGAGAGAAACTTTGCTGACTTTTAATGTATCATGATCAGAGGAATGTATCAGAGTTTTTAAAAACTCTAATATTTCAGTAATTGTAGCCATTTTTTCTCAATAGAAATGCACCACTAGAAACTTGTTTTGGAGTGAAAATGTACCCTAAATAATCACAATGCTTGCAATAAATAGCAGACAATCTGGTGTATATAATGTAAAATATATTATGCTGACAACAATGTTGGAACAACTTGTCAAACGTTGATGAGAATTAATGAACCTTTGATTTTTCTTGTGTGACTTCCCTGCGCGCCCTTTTTTTTTTTGCATCAAAATTCCACATAATTCACATCTCCAACACAATAGTATGTGTTTTTAGTCACGAATCTGTCTCTCAAATGTGCATTCTCTTCTTTCTAACGTATTTATCAGAATGATGGAATGCACAAACTCCAATATTTCAAAGGTACAACAGACTGCAGAGTCATACTGAAAAGTTGCAACTCAGCACATTGATGTCCACAACTTGAGCGTAAGATACAATCATATCTCAACCAGGAGTGTCGTCCCGCATTTATGACCAAGGCACATAGCAATCTGTATACATGTGCTCTCTTCTGCACCATCTATGGCAAGAGAAGGCACAACACTCTAGCTAACATTATGCCAAAATCTAGCCAGACAACATCAAACTAAAATAGACAATCAGCAATAAAAACTACAGATTATGTTAATCACATATACCAATAAATGAGCAAGACTCTATACCCATCCAGGACCAACATCCATCTTGACATGTCGCAAACTTATTACAAGTTGCAGTAGTGCATAATCTTATCCACGTGTCAATAGCAAATAATTTGAGGAACCAATCGGAAGACAGAATGCATCACAGGTCACCATAACTTATAAGCACATACTTCTAGTTCCATCATTAGTTCACCTCTTGTTGAGCGTGTTCACCTCTCGCCCTTTTTTTTTTCCTCTCGCCCTTTTTTTTCAATAGCTACTCACTGAGTGAAATTTGTGATATTCTTTGACAGAATTTCTTGATCACTGAGTAATCCAACTACACTGAACTCTGTCTTAAAAGCTATCCACACATAATGTCTTGTTCTCCACAGATTAATTGGCCAGCGTTGTCGTGATACATTTGGTTATGATGTCAGTTTGTTGCTACAGTTTACGTGGCTCTGCGTGGCGCCATTGGGTTTTGTTTGCTGTTTTACCTGATTTCGGTGGTGCATAAATGACTGATATGGATATTTATGGGAAAGTCGTACACATGTCCCAACACAATCGATCTCCACACTGTCTCAATGCATGGTTGGACGTGTTACTTCCGCATAGAACATAATAATCAGCAATGCCCTAGAGGGACGCACTCTATCTACTGACACCCGTGATCAATTACAATAATATGGACCAATTTACTGTGCCAGTTGATTCAGAAAAATCCTATCAACAATGAACGCTGCATAAAAGGGTGCTACCACGTTTCCGAGAGGAACCTGCGTATGTGCCCAGAACTTGGTTATCTCAGACAAATCTTCACAGCGTAGAATCTCTCTCGCAGACAGAGAAGATTGCAGCCATTTAACTCCTCTTCCACGTGGGTTCCGGCAGAGATAAAATTCCAATTTGTTTCATAGAGAAGTAGCCGCAGACGTTAGCAATAGGAGTCTTGAACTTTGATTGTCGTTTGCACTTGCAGGGATGTTTGACGTGGAATACTATCAGGAGGAGATAGCTCCTCTGTGGCAGGAATATAATGTGATTCGAGCTGCCAAATCAGAGTCTCGCCTTGCAAATAATAACTTACCCCCAGATATCCAGAAGTTGCGTTGCCGAGTGCACTATGATGCTTCCCTCGCCACGGATTATCGATTCCTTCCTTCTCACAGGTGTTTTAACCAGTAAAAATATACATGTTTGCATAGTAGAGGCATCCCAATGGAAAATAAACTTTTGCTGGGCAAAAGCCTTTACACGCTAAAAGTTGAACCACGCAATAAAGTGGGCAGTGGAGCCATTGCACTTGAAGGATTTTATCAAAGTCTGAGACCAACAGCTAACGGTTTGGCTCGGTTTCTTAAGCAATTGCAGGTTGCGTCTTTTCTAACAAGTACATACTACAACACTCGGCTCTTGTTTCCGGAAAACTGTGAGACCGAGAAAATCAGGGCGGAGTTGAAACACGGTGTCCTCAATATCACCATCCCCAAGACCTCTCAGTACAAATCCTTGAAACCTCCAACAATTTCAGGCAGAGATACAGGCCAAATCGAGACTATTTCGGCAGTCAATTAAACCTGCAAATAGCGCACAAGAGGGAGCCGAACTGAGATTGTTGGGAAGAAATTTGACAACCCCAGAGCAAATTCCTTAAAGAAGCCAAAGGGGCGAACTTTCCCTTTAGAGCTTTCTTCCAACCTCAACGGTATTCCGAGTCTTCCAATCAACGTTCCGATCTCGCCTCTTCTCTGCCTTCGGGTTCCCCTGCTGCTACCACCTCCAAAAGGATTTCCACCAAAGAACGACGTTTCAAAATCGAACCATAATTTACATTGAGACCGAGGGAAACATAACTAGGAACTAGACATTTGATTCTAATGCCCTTCTCTGCATAGAGGTTCTTAATGATTCAAGACAAATCACAGATACAATGCCCACTGCTTCGCAGTCACCGACATGAGCTGGCAGATACAAGGAAATGCAGAGAATAACACACAGAATGGTATCAAAAATTGGAGAGAATAGGCGTTACTACACAGTAGCGCATAATAATGATGAATAGCAGGTGGAGCATTATGTGTACAAGAGGCGTTCTGACGGGATATTCATCATCAGGCTGCGATTTTCAGATGGAGCGTTATGTGTACAGAGGGAGAAGATAGTGTGCAGAGGGAGCAGCGTTTTGACACAGCAGAGCTGGAAGGGAATATGGCAGATTATTTCAGGACAGAGGCAGTGCAGGTAATGAAGGCTAGGTCAGCGCTATTCAAGGCAACTCAGATCAGTTGCTCAGGGAAAACAGGCCACTCATCATGGCTCTGATACCATGTTAAACAGACATGGTTAACGAGAAACAGATAGGAAAACAATAGGAAAGATAAATCATTCAGTACAATTTTTATTCACAAAAGATGTACATTTATAGTACAATATGGTGACCGTTGGGATTCACATCCCAAGGTCCCTTGGATTACTTGTCCATTCGGCTTCCACGCTAACCCTTTAGGATTAGGTGTCCAACAGCCCCACTATAATGTGCCTTCAACTAATCCAACGAGATCAAATTTGCACAAACTGAAAATCCTTCTTCCATACAGTTTCATATAGAAGAGAGATATTTAATGAATTTAAAACCAAATCTGAGTAGGGTGCCACCTACTTCTTTTCACCCCCATCCTTCTCACAAAAACCCAGCTTCAGACCACACTATTAATGTCCAGCCACAGTGAGTGCTCAAGACAGAAGACCTTGGTGAAAACAGGAGGCTTAAACTGTAGCTCAAAGACCAAAAACAATCAACAAAAATGTGTTGGTACGAATTAGAAATTAGAAGCAAATTGGTATCCAATTAGCTCGTGCAAAAATGTGGTAAAGTGCATTAAGTGTGTGAAATCTTGTTTCAAGTTTGCAGACTTTACAGTTAGTTGTACTTCCAGAGCTAGCCATTAAGGTCTCTTACACTATGTCAGCCTGGTTAATTCATGCAATGATTCAGAGTTATCAGTTGTCCTTCAAATAGGTTTATTGCTTGCCAGCTGGTGTAATGTGTAAGAATAAAGACTAGCTAAAGAAATTGAGTTAAACTTGCCTACTGGAGTCAAAAGCTTTAGTAAGGAAGATATTCTTGAGTTTATCTTAGATGAGTTTAACCCAGTCATAATGAAGTGGTTAGGCAAAATTACTGCATCTGTGAATTAGAATGATTACTTCCTCAACTCATGAGACCTATTGCTGCAAAATCTTGCACCTTGGTTCAAAGCGTCACCAAGTAAGGGAAATGCACAAGAAGACAAGGGTATCACCACTGTCACCTCAACAACAGCCCCTTTTCTATTTTAGTGTTGACTTCCAGCGACCACAAGGGAGGCTTTCTGGTAAGTCTCAGGGATCAAATAACCCTAGATGGCTAAAGCTAATTATCCCCCAAGGATCCTACAAAGAAGACCCACCAAGACCTAAGCACTATAAAGGCTAAGGTTAAGTGGAGGAGTGCAATGCAAGCAAAGAGGTTCAGAATGCCTACGGGTCAATCCTAAAACTGTTTGGTCCTTGGGAGTCTCAAATAGAGTCCTGGAACACCCTAAGCACACAAGACTGCAGCAAACTAGCTCAAAATCTGCAGTTTAGGACACCAAACAAGACTATTACAGTAGCAAAATTAACCATTCAAATTCTATAAAAATTATACTCAACGAAAGGTTATAAAATTAACAACTTAAAAATCAAAATTCAGCAAATTCCAACTGTTAGACTAGCCAGTAATTGCATAAAAAATAATCATGTCAGCCCTAAATTATTGCATAAGAATGCATGAAAATTAAGTTTTATACCTCTCCAATGCACTTTAAATTGATTCCACTCAATAGGACATTCAGAAAAATATTAAATCATTTAAAAATGTTATCGCTGAAATTTATCTCCAATATCAATGCAATAAAATAAAAAAAGGGTGATTTTAATTAAACTAAGTTTTTGTAAAATTAAAAGAAAAATACAATTCAAGCCAGAAGATGGATAGTGACTATTTCCTTCTCCATGTATGGCAATGGCATCTAGGATACAAACCAAAACCTAGGGCTTCTAAAGGGGAAAAACCTAATTCCAACAAGCTAGGGAAAATTAACCTACTTGCCTTAAGGTTTGAATTAGGGTTCTCAATTCTCAAAAAAAATCAAGGGAGAAGAATTAACCTAGTCTCCTCAAATCTTTGGAAAATGGGATAGCTCAACAAGGGAAAAATGCACAAAATTGCCAAATAAGCCAAAATAACATTGATAGCAATTCCTGTGATCATAATCCAAGCAAAATAAATATACTTCACATGCATCATCCAAGATTCACCATGAAAAAGCTTGAGAAGAGCTCAATCCACCAAAGAGAAAAAGGCTAGGCCTAGTCACTCAACTAGGCCTCCATTGCGAACTAGTATACAAGAAAAGCCAAGAAATGAGAATCCAATGTGTGACAAGATGATCCAAGGGATGAATTAGTTTCATTATTTATTCAAGGCTAGGTAAGTTGATTTCCCTCCAAAAAGGATAAAAGAACCCCAAAATTGATAAATCCATGATACAACTGAAAAGGTTCATGAGGCTACCTCAAAAATAGCTGAAACATGACACTATGCCTCAAATAGCACACACATGTGAGTTAATAAGCCTCTAAAACTTAACCTCGTGCTCTAGGGAGCCTCTCTCTCATTTGAAAATGCAAAGGCACCTCTCAAAGGTGTGCATCATCAACAAGCCATCTCCATCATCTTACGGGGTGCTCTGTCAACAAGTAGACCATCCTCATCATCAAGTGGGCCATCCTCATCAAGACATCTCAACAAGGGTGCCAATAATAGTACTCCAAGGATGATGTCACAGGGCTAAGGAGCAACATCATCATCAACAAAGGTGTGCCAACCCTTCTAAAGGGGTCCCAATGGATCATTGTTATCAAATGAGCTCATACAGAGGGCAACTATTGAAGTTTCAAAGTTTACTTAGTTAGAAACACTCTATGCACTTTATCTGATTTATTCCTACTTGCTTGCTATTTTCCTTAACAATTTATTTACAATGTAAATACTGAAAATAAACACTAGTGCATGCTCAACATATTACAGATCAGCAACTAAAAGAAACAGAAACAAACACGCCAAATGACACCATTATTTTTGGACTAATGTCCCTGAAAAAACCCAATGTGGGAAAACCAGTGCAGCTATCTAAGGGTTTTCTTATTAAGCAATATCAGAGTACAATCTAGGTGCTGAAACTAGCCTACCCAACAAAGAATTTCCTTAGCAGTAATACCTCTCAGTTTCTGACAAATCTTCTGGCTGAAACCCTAGATAATCCTTCCAGCATCTACTCAGCACAAATCTGCCCCAAAAACCCCAACGTCAGCCTCTCTTTGGACTGCGTCAACCCCTCTCTGCCTCACGCTGCCCTGCATCACCCCGGATGGGTTTGCGTCAGCCCTGGGAGGCCCTTCGTCAACCCCCTGGCCCTCTATTAGCAACAATGGCCTCTCTGAGGTTCTGCGCAGCTCCCAACTGCCTATACGTGGCCCAGCGTGAGCCTTGGCTGGCTCTGCGTCACTCTCCTTGGCTATTGTGCTACTCTCCCCGCACTATCTCTGCCTCTATGTACTCAAATGGCCCTCAGTTGCATTTCCCGATCACTAATTCTATCTCTCTTAGCAAACTCTACTCTAGAGAATAGAATGACTGATCACTCTGGTGTATTCTCCAAGTGACCCTCAAGCCTCCTCTTATACTTTTCCTATTGACATATCAATAACTGAGATTAAGTCCCTAATCAACGACTAAGATTAGATCTGGCTTGATCCATGTCTTTTGGACCATTCTAACACAGATTCATATTAATACACATTAATATTTTATTTTCCATATGTTTAAACTTAGGGACTCCATTAAAAATATTAATTATTTTAATATCTCCTGGTCTGTTTAAAATCTGCCCAAACCCTTTCTAGGTATTGGAGATCTCATGCGCCCCAACCTCACCAAATTTCGTGGCTAAAGCACATCCAATGCTATCCCAAATCAACACTCCCTCTTAGCGAGGACTATGCTCTAGCAATGCTCCTCACGGAGTATTAACTCTGATCATCTAGCCTCGGTACCTGTGCTGATGCTAGGCCTTCCTGCCCAACATCCTCTGCACCGCTGCATCTTGTACTGCTGCCCATGGTTCTGCCACTACCACTGTTGCATCTGTATGACAACTCCCTCTACATCCGTGTTGCTACTAGCCCTTTCTCCCAACAATGCATCCACACTACACCTCCTCTCATCATGTTGCATTATGTTTCCCACTACTGCACTGCAACTCAGTTACCGATAAGTAAGTAACTGATCTCCCAATCTGACCTCCCTGTTGGGCTAGAGACACCCATTGATGCTAAAGCTCCCTCTGCCACTAACAAGTGCTCCCTCTCTGACCTCTGCGATGCTGCAACATCTCCCTGCATCTCGCACCATTGCACACCTCTCTGTGCCATCTTGCACTGGTGCAACACTCCTGTGCCTCTCGCATTGCTGCAGCCTCCTAGCCTTGCGCTGTCTCGGGACTCCTGCACTGTAGCTCTCTCTGCTGCTCCATCCGCATCCGTCCACCCGACTCAACTAGTCCTGCTACTCCTCTTCGAGGCTCCCGTAGCAAGGTCTAATCCAAAAGGCTGGGTACCTCGAGGATCCTGCCCCTCATTCAATGTAGCCTGCCTGACTACAGCTCAATGTCTCCCCACTTCTTCTCAAGTGGTACGGTGCACTCATGGCAAAGTCATCACTTGTCAAAAGTGCGTTCCCTACCCATGCTAGCATTGTCTTAGTCTTGGAAGACTCTCCCTTACTCCTCTTCCTTGGACACTAGGTCGCATAATGACCTAGCTCCCCACAATGGAAGCACTTGATCTTGGAGAGATCCTTCTCCTTCCGCTTTTCCTGCTTTCCCTCAAATACTAGGGCCACGTCTTCCTCCTCCTTCTTGACTTTGATCCCCTTGCTGCTACTGCCCGTCTTCGACTGTCGTCTAATCTCTTCATGGCGAAGAGCTGCCCACATCTCGTCCCAAGGTGAAGTGTCCCTCTGCCCAGTATACTCGACAAATACTTCCCAGTCTTCTGAGACAACATTCAAGGTTGTCCTCAACATTAGCTCTTGATCCGATGTTGCCCCTATAGCAATTAATTGATCTCGGATCTCATTCAGTCCTCCGAGGAAGGTGTCAATCAGTTCTCCATTCTTTATCTGATACGACCTTAACTGATTCTCAAGTAAAATTCTTCTCTGCACAGAAGTATGCTGGTACAGCTTCTTGAGAGCCTCCCACATCTCAAAATGTCGTTTCCTTCTCGGCTATGTGTGGTACTACATGATCCTTGACCCCGTTAAGGATAACGCTCTTGGCCCTCGCCACCGCCTCCTTGTACCTGTCATTATCATTGGGGTCGACTGGGACAACTATTACCTTCAAGGCGAAGTTCTTGACATGATTCATGTCAAGTACTGATAAGATTCTGGCCTTCCAAACTGCGAAGTTTGATGCTCTGTCCAGTCTATCCTGGTCTCCTACTCCGTGTAGTGCCATGATGCTCCTCTCTTTCCCTCTTGGAAGTTCTTTGTTCGACTCCTCTGAGTCTCTACTTCCCCTCTGGACTCCCTCTGAGTCTTGATTTCCCTCTTGGAAATCCTTCTGCCACTGTCTAGATGCCCCCTACTCTAATTGTCTTATGCAACTGCACCACTGATCCGGATTCCTCAGCTAGAAACCCTCGGTAGCAACTCCTCTATCCTTGCTTTGTCAGGTATTGTTCTGACTACAATACCTCACCAACTCCACTCTGCAATATTCCCGCAGCCTTCTAAACCCCAACAACCTGAAGGTGAGAGCTCCTAGGCTCTACGCAATCCCAGCACCGCAACCCAGCCTCCTCAAGCAACTATGTCAACCCTCCCAGCCACTGCATGGCTCTGCGTGAGGCTTCTCTTGCCTTCCTTCGCCTCTGCACTGCCTCTTCCCGACTAACCCTTGACGACACAGAGACTGCGTCACCCTTCCTTGTTGTTGCTCTACTAGAAACAACTTTTGTCACCTCGAGACAATTGTTTTCTACTGTTATTGCTCCGCTCGGCTGATGTCCTTCAGTCTTCCTGTGATCTGCAATCATGCTCTGATACCATGTTGATGTTTCTAAGTTTACTTAGTTAGAAACCCTCCATGCACTTTATCTGATTTCTTCCTACCTACTTGTTATTTTCCTTAACAAGTTCTTTATAATGTAAATAATGAAAATAAACAATAGTGCATGCTCAACATATTACAAATCAACAACTAAAAGAAACAGAAACAAACACGCCATATGACACCATTATTTTTGGACTAATGTCCTCGGAAAAACCCAATGTGGAAAAATTGGTGCAGCTATCTGAGGGTTTTCTTATTAAGCAATATCAAAGTACAATCTGGGTGTCGAAACTAGCCTACCCAACAGAGAATTTCCTTGGCAGTAATACCTCTCAGTTTCTGACAAATCTTTTGGCTGAAACCTCGGATAATCCTTCCGCAGCTACTCAACACAAATCTGACCCAGAAACCCCAGTGTCAGCCTCTCTCTGGACTGCGTCAATCCCTCTCTACCTCACGCTGGCCTTGCATCACCCGGGATGGGTTTGTTTCAGCCTTAGGAAGCCCTGCATTAGCAACACTAGCCTCTCTGAGGCTCTGCGCAACTCCTGGATGCCTCTGCGTGGCCCTGTGTGAGCCTTGGCTGGCTTTGCGTCACTCTCCTTGGCTACTGCGCTACTCTCCCGACACTCTCTCTGCCTCTCTGTCTCTTTGTACTCAAATGCCCCTCAGCTGCATCTCGCGATCATAATTCTATCTCTCTTAGCAAACCCCGCTCTAGAGAATAGAATGATTGATCACTCTGGTGTATTCTCCAAGTGACCCTCAAGCCTCCTCTTATACTTTTCTTGTTGACATATCAACGACCGAGATTAAGTCCCTAATCAACGGCTAAAATTAGATCTGGCTTGATCCATGTCTTTTGGACCATTCTTACACAGATTCATATTAATACACATTAATATTTTATTTTCCTTAAGTTTAAACTTAGGGACTCCATTGAAAATATTAATTATTTTAATATCTCCTAATCTGCTTAGAATCTTCCCAAACCCTTTTTGGGTATTGGAGATCTCATGTGCCCCAACCTCTCCACCAAATTTTGTGGCTAGAGCACATCTGATGCTACCCCAAATCAACAGTAACATCCATCGATAGGGTATAAAGCCAACCTAGGAGCAACTTGCGAAGTCTTGGAGCACCTTGCGAAGTCTTTAGGCACATCATCTCTCTAGGTTGCCCTAGCTCAACTAAATAGTGTCCAAGGTGTTGGAGGGAGAGGGTGTCATCTTCAACATTACTAAATCATTTCGAGGCCAAAGGCTCCTCAAAAAGTGGGCAATGTCTTTTCTCTAGGTGCTTTGGTAGAGCTCTCGAGTGGACTGGATGTCCTCTATGAAGTCCTGAAGAAGCATGCTGAGATCCCTCAAGGGATGACCATTTATACCGGAAGCAAGAACCTAACACAACTCATGGAATCAAGTGAGATCGCCATCAAAGGTAACACAAACCATAAATGTATTTTAGTGCGCCATATTTAATGGAAGAAGGCGTTAGAGTACATCACACAAGCCTTATCTTCAAATGTATTTCTATCTTAAGAATTGTAAACAAGTTACTCCACTTAACTATGGGAGGGCTATCATCAAGCCTTATTAGGTGCTTCGCACCTCAAGGGGAGGAACAATTCCTATGTAGACCCCTCAATCAAAAGCTACAAGTGAAAGGTGGCATTGAATGGGGTTTACTTCATGGAAGATTCCATTGTGGTTTACCATATATGCAACCGTTATCCTTAAGTGTCATGATGTGAAAAGGGAGCAATCATGGGACTCGAGTTACCCCTTTTTTATGTTATTTTTACCACCCGTCTTGTGCACCTTTCTCTTTAATGATTTTCTTTTTCTTTTTATGCATAGCTTGGGCTACAAGCTTCACTAGATGCATGAATATACCCCTTAAGATCTAGGGGTTCACTGTTCATTGGGATTGGGATGTTCAAAAGTTCCTTTTATTTAGATAGATAATGATATGCTAGGAATTGGGTTAGGGCTAATGAGGAGCGTAGAACCCAAGTTAGGCTTTTGTCCACTCACTTTCATTTTGTTCCAACCGCCTTTCCTTTTAATATTTTTCTTTTAGTGTGGCTACATAGGATTTCAACTTTCTTTCACTTGCATCAACTTCTTATGGCCAAGTTTCTGGGCCCTTCTCAAGGACATGTTACATAGGGAACCAATGAATGTGAGCAACAAGCACTCAACCAAAAGAAGGGACATGGAGAAGAATTAACCTACTCTCCTCAAATCTTTGGAAAATGGGATATCTCAACAAGGGAAAATTGCACAAAATTGCCAAATAAGCCAACATAATGAAAAAGCTTGAGAACAGCTCAATCCACCAAAGAGAAAAACACTAGGCCTAGTCACTCAACTAGGCCTCCATTGTGCACTAGTATACAAGAAATGCCAAGAAATCATAATCCAATGTGTGACAAGATGATCCAAGGGATGAATTAGCTTCCTTATTTATACAAGGCTAGGTAAGTTGATTTCCCTCCAAAAAGGATAAAAGAACCACAAAACTGATAAATCCATGATACAAGTGAAAAAGTTCATTAGGTGACCTCAAAAATAGCTGAAACATGACAATATGCCTCAAATAGCCCACACATGTGAGCTAATAAGCCTCTAAAAGGTAACCTCGTGCTCTAGGGAGCCTCTCTCCCCTTAAAAGGTGCAAAGGAACCTCTCGAAGATGTGCATCATCAACAAGCCATCTCCATCATTAGGTAAGGTGCTCTATCAACAAGTAGACCCATCCTCTTCATCAAGTGGGCAGCGACGGGCCACTCTCATCAAGACGTCTCAACAAGGGTGCCAACAATATTACTCCAAGCCATGCAAGGATGATGTCAAAGGGCTAAGGAGAAACATCATCATCAACAAACGTGTGCCAACCCCTCCAAAGGGGTCCCAATGGATCATCATTATCAAATCAGCTCATCCATAGGGCAACATCCATCGAGATGGTATAAAGCCAACCTAGGGGAGTCTTGTGAAGTCTTGGGGCACATCATCTCTCTAGGCTATCTGTTGAAGTTTCTAATTTTACTTAGTTTAGAAACCCTTCATGCACTTTTTCTGATTTATTCCTACCTACTTGTTATTTTTCTTTAAAAAGTTATTTACAAAGCAAGTATTGAAAATAAACACCAGTGCATGCTCAAAATATTATAGATCAGCAACTAAAAGAAACAAGAACAAACACACCACATGACACCAATATTTTTGGACCAATGTCCCCAGAAAAACCCAATGTGGGAAAACCGATGCAACTATCTGAGGGTTTTCTTATTAAGCAATATCAGAGTACAATCTAGGTGCTGAAACTGGCCTACCCAACAGATAATATCCTTAGAATCTATACATCACAGTTTAAGAGAAATCTTCTCGCTGAAACCCCAGAAAATTCTTCCGGCAACTCCTCAACACAAAATTGCTTTGCAACCCCAACGTCTGCCCAAAATGGACTGTGTTAGCCCCTCTCTATCTCATGTTGGCCCTACGTTAGCCTTTCTTGGCCTGCGTCAGCCCCAGGAGGCCCTGCGTCAACCCCAGGAGCCTCTGCATCAACTGCGCTGGCCTCTTTGATGTTCTGCGCAACACTTGGCTGAATTTGCGTGAGCTCTTACTAGCTCTGCGTCACCCTCCTTGACTGTTGCACTGCTCTCCCGGCACAATCTCTGTCTTGTTTGTTTCTCTGTACTCAATGCCCCTCAGTTACTATCTCGATCACTGATTCTATCTCTCTTAGCAAACCCTGCTCTAGAGAATAGAATGACTGATCACTCTAGTGTACTCTCCAAGTGACCCTCAAGCCTCCTCTTATAATTTTCCTATTGACATCTCAACGGCCGAGATTAAGTCCCTAATCAACATCTAAGAATTAGATCTAGCTTGATCCATGTCTTTTGGACCATTCTAACACAAATTCATATTAATACACATTAATATTTTATTTTCCTTAAGTTTAGACTTAGGGACTCCATTAAAAATATTAATTATTTTAATATCTCCTGATCTGTTTAGAATCTGCCCAAACTCTTTCTGGGTATTGGAGATCTCATGTGCCCCAACCTCTCTACCAAATTTCATGGCTAGAGCACATCCGATGCTACGCCAAATTAACACTATCCTAGCTCAACTAAATAGTGTCCAAGATGCTGGAGGGAGAGGGTGTCATCTTCAACATTACTAAATCATCTCAAGGCCAAAGGCTCCTCAAAAGGTGGGAAACGTCTTGTCTCTAGGTGCTTTGGTGGAGCCCTTGAGTGCACTGGATGTCCTCTATGAAGTGCTAAAGAAGCATGCTGAGATCCCTCAAGGGATGACCATTTGTACCGGAAGCAAGAACCTAACACAACTCATGGAATCAAATGAGATCGCAATCAACGGTACCACAAACCATAAATGTATTATAGTGGGCCATATTTAATGGAACAAGGCGGTAAAGTACATCACACAAGCCTCACATTCAAATGTCTTTCTATCTTAAGAATTGTAAACAAGTTACTCCACTTAAGTATGGGAGGGATATCATCAGGCCTTATTAGGCACTTCATACTTCAAGGGGAGGAACAATTCCTATGCCGACCCCTCAGTCAGAAGCTGCAAGTGAAAGGTGACATTAAATGCAGTTTACTTCATGGAAGATGCCATTGTGTCGTACCATCTATGCAACCATTATCCTTTAGTGTCATGACATGAAGAGGGAGCAATCATGGGACCTGAGTTACCCCTTTTTAATCCTATTTTTACCTCCCCTCTTGTGCACCTTTCCCTCTAACGATTTTCTTTTTCTTTTCATGCATAGCTTGGGCTGCAAGCTTCACTAGATGCATGAATATACCGCTAATGGTGTAGAGGTTCACTGCTCATTGGGATTGGGATGTTCAAAAGTTCCTTTTATTTAGATAGATCATGATATGCTAGGAACTGGGTGAGGGCTAATGAGGAGCGTAGAACTTAGGTTAGGATTTTCTCCACTCACTTTCATTTTGTCCCAACCATCTTTCCGTTTAACATTTTTCTTTTGGTGTGGTTACATATGCTTTTAACTTTCTTTCAGCTGCATCAACTTCTTATGGCCAAGTTTCCAAGCCCCTGCTCAAGGACATGGTACACAGGGAACCAATGAATGTGAGCAACAAGCACTCAACCAGAAGAAGGGGCATGGAACAAGGGAAAGGGAGGAAAGTGTAAAATATGGATTACCATGGGTACACATCATCAATCAACGCCTCCTATTTGTGTCTCTCCTAAACAGTGAAATTTAACCCATGATCCACACTAGAGCGACTTTAACCGTTAAATGAAAGCACTTGAATACAAAAATGGTTAGCATACCTCATATATGAAGACCCACCTTCATCGGCTGAACTGGCTAGATGAACTAAAAACTGACTGGAGAGTGGCTCATAGGCATATGGGACTGCTATCTGTCAATCATTGTGGGGCTGCTCGCTGGCAAGCTGGATCAAAGGGGGAAAAACTTCCCCTGGGGTTAACCACAGGCTGGTGGGTAACAAGACCTTTCATTTCTAGAAAAAAACTGGTTTCAGAACAGCCTGAATGCAAAATCATGTATAAACAAATGCTAGATGAGTTCAGAACAGATTTAGCATTTTCAGCAAGATGTGCTACTTTTCATTGTTGTAAGTTATTTCAACGAGTACACAAATTAAGGGAGCCAGAACAAAGCGTCACTTTAAAGATATAAACTGCTATTTCTTATAACATCGTACAAACTATGGTTAAGTGATCTACAAGAAAACCACGTTCTCTTCGTGTGTAAAGCACTTCCACTTATTAGTGATTTGTTGGATGTGTTTATTCCTGTAAAAGAGTAGGCAACGACTTGTTACATGCAGGCTGTTGAGTGTCATAGGAAGCAATTATGAGCTCATATAAAAGGGCCATTGCAGATAATGCAATGAGCCAACTCCATTTGTTAATTCGGAATATCTTATCAAATGGCTATTCTGATAAAAAAATAAAGGTTTTGTGACTTTTCTGATATACCTGCCAGGGCTCTTGCAAACTGTTCAGCGGCATGTTAGATCAGTGGTGGTTTTAAATTTCTGTATTGCAATAAATAATGGTTTTATAAGGTTTTGTGTTTAAATAGTCTCCTTTTAATTTTGGCCGCTGCATACCTCTCATGGTGTCAACTGTAAATCTAACTGTTCGTCTTAAAATGATATATTGTATAAAGCCTGTAAAAGAGGTTTGGCTGCATCAAGTAGAATAGCATGCCTAGACAGGATAGCATTTATGGAGTTTTGAGAATTGTATATAGATTCTTATATAAATAAGTAGAATAGCATGCCTAGACAGGATAGCATTTAGGGAGTTTTGAGAATTGTACATAGATTTTATATAAATAAAGGCGTGATTTTTTCAGAAATTACATGGAGCCAGTATTACCTGTTGTCTTCAACCTGTAAAGAGAAAGATCTGAGTACTGGCCCATCATTTGTCTGGATCTGCAACCTGCGTATTCCAAATTAATTCAGTAACAAAATAAATATAATAGAATGCAAAACAGAATGCAAATTCTATGGATTAAATCTCTTGAATTATGTCCACAATTTTGTCTGCAAACGCTGGAATTACAGGCAATCTCAAGCGAAATGTAGATGAAATGAGTTATTATATCATTACCATGTTTATATATTCAAGAACAGAAAAAGAAAAAGAGGGTATGTTCTTTATGATTACCCCACACAGAAAGGAAAGGGAGATGATAGTGTGATTTTAGCAATAAAAGGAAGCAAAATGACAATTAAAGATGGAAATGCAATTGCTAAGTAGAAAACCAGAAAGTTGGCAATCTGTGTACAACAATGACTTTCCAAAGTCTGCTACAATCATAGCGAATCAAGAATAGCATTCCTTTTAAGAACAATAAAAGCGGATACAGAAATTAATGATCATGCATTTATCTTAGCATTCCTTTTAAGAACAATAAAAGCGGATACAGAAATTAATGATCATGCATTTATCTTTGGAACATAAGACATACACAATTACAGACAAGAATCCCAACAAAGAAGTTTGTGTCGATTTTCATTGATTGTTTAGAATCAATACTATCAAATTCATTTTATTCTAAGATATTTTTTTCATCGTTTCCTAAATAAAAAGTACTATTTATAGTAGCAAAACTGCCTTAACCTTGTTATGCAATCATAGTTGAGCCAAAATGCATAGATGTGTACCATGCAATGTTTTAAAACTCCGACTTGGCCGAGCGTCGACTCCGACTCAGTATCGACTCGGCCGGCTCGATTTCAATGACTCGGTCGTTGTAAAAAATACATTAAATATTTATTTTTTATAAAAACACATAATTTTAAAGATTTTCATTCATGTTTCTAACTTTCTAAACACACAACATTAAAATATAGATAGAAGATAACATATGATCAAAGTAGGCTCATGAATATATCCATTATATTAAAATGGCACCCATAGCACTATCCAATACATACACGATGATGATATAGAGATCAAAACAAAAACACATAACCAAGGAGGCTAGAAATGGCCTCTACAACAAAAATTTGTGACCAGTACTACTGGCTACTGCTAGAGTTGCCAACATCATCTGGCTCAATGTTACTTGGGAGCGGGAGCGGAAATGGGAGTGGGAGGGACATTTTCAAAAGCTCCCAGTTTGGGAGCGAATCTCGGAGGAGTTCAACAACCAATGTCACTAACATCAAGGTACATAGAGGAATTGGTGCTCTTGATTAAATATGAGTTCCATACCCTATACATGACAAAATTCAATGGAAACATTGCAATCCCCCAATCCTGAAATCCTGAAAAATTGAGAAGTCTACTGGATTTTGAATGAAATCTAAAATTCTACTTTCTCCATATGAAATCCAATAAGGTCGAAACCACTCTCAAACATCTTGAGTCAATTCACAATAATGTTAAAAATTTAAATAAAAGGATGAAAATGAAAATTAAGAAGAATGTCACTTTTACTTTAAGAATTTAACATTACCATGAATAGCATATCAATACTAGGGATCAGAGTTAGACAAGGAAACCCATGAGTCAGACAGGGAAGCTCAAGGAGTCCCCCACACTCAGAAAAAATAAAAAATAAACGGTTTTTTGGGGTTCACTGGCCGCTGTCCGTAACTCGACTGGGTTGATACGGACTCGGTCGAGCCGATCGGGTTAATACTGAGTCAGTCGAGTTGTTTACTTTAAGAATTTAACATTACCATGAATAGCATATCAATACTAGGGATCAGTGTCAGACAGGGAAACCCATGAGTTAGACAGGGAAGCCCAGGGAGTCCCCCACACTCAGAAAAATTAAAAAAAAAAACAATTTTTTGGGGTTAACTGGCCACTATCCGTAACCCGACCAGGTTGATACAGTCTCGGCCGAGCCGGCCGAGTTGTGTAACAACTTGGCTGGCTCCATATTAACCCAGCCAGCCGAACCAATTCAATGGTCAGGTCAAATTTTTTTTGACCGACTCAGACCAACTCGGCTGAGTCGGTTCCGAGTCGGCCGGGTCTAAAAACACTGGTACCACATACACTTTGACATGTAAGAAAACATTTTGAAGGAGATCCACTTGATCTTTTCCTTATCACGCCTTCTCTTGCCACCTTTAGAGCCCTAGGGTCCTCGCATCCTTGTTAGATCTTGTTAGGGTTCTTATGAGTTTTCACTCAAGTCCACCCTTTTTGTGAGCTTTTGCCTCAATTTTTGAGTCGGTCTTAGAGTTGTGCTTGGCAAATAATAACCAGGTCTTCTTAGGGTCCAGTTCCACTTCTCATTTTCTGGCTTCTTTGTGGGTTTTCGGTTGAAATCAACCCTTTTTGTCATCGCTTGCCTCAATTTTTGAGTCATTGCTATATAGTAATGCTTTGCAAACAATAACCATCACGAAATGCAGCGTTAACAATAAAATATATTTTTTGCATGTAGCCTAAATATGTTACAATTTGGAATTTTCCAATCATTTTTGTTTAAACTGGCTAAAAATTTAGAAGAATTTCTGAAATCATAGATATCAATTGTTAAGATTGCACAACCCTGGTGCAATAGGGGTTTTTAAGGGGCATTAGATCCATTTTTAAGAAAAATACAAATTCAACAATGAAAAATTGCAATTCCAGCAATTCTTCTCTGACTGGATTCCAATGACGATTACCTGGAAAAGTCCAAATAATAGAACGCTAGACTTCTCCTATCCTGGGATATACAACTTTAGATGTGGAATGCTGAGTCTGACTGTGTATTTCAAACTATATTGCAATTAATGTGGAACTGCTTGGTGGTTATTGTTTTCCATGGTGCTTTCCCACATGGTTCAAGTCTATATATTGCTGTCACTCATAAGTTCTAACAACAGCAAGATGTGTTTGCCAGCAACTTTATACTATCCATGTATAAGTTCTAACAATAACAAGATGTGTTTGCCAGCAACTTTATACTATCCATGCAGACTGGGGAAAGCCATGGCCTTCTTTTTTTTCTCAATTATAGGTTTTCTGCTTTTAAAGCCTGATTTTTTAAGGCATTTTTGGATCCTTTTAAGGACAGGATCTTGTCGGTTTGACACAACACTTTATTCTTACCACAATTCTTTCCTGGGGTTAGAAGCTATATTCTCGTTTCATGAACACAGTTTATGCTAAAGTTATGATCTGATTGCATTCCAAGAGGGTTTACTTTGGATGAATTTATTCCTTCAGGGATCCTTGCTGCATTTGTTCACCTTCCAAGTTGAAGTGATCTCAACTCTTGACGATTGAGCAATACTCCAACTTATTTGCTGCTTGCTCCTACCAAACAGCACTAAGGGCTCAAGATGGTGACATGTCAATTCCGTTTTGTTGCTTAAGATAGTTACATCATAGATGCATAATTGAATGATATATAGATTCGCTTTCCTGATTGAGAGCAGTTTGTTCCGATGGAGTGCTTCCCATAATTTCTGTTTCATTGCAGCTTTGTTGTGGCACAAGTTCTGACAGAAGACCTTAGCAGTTCCAATACTCTTTTCAGCCCCAATTTGACAATGATAAGGTTTCTGCTTGCTACCTTCTAAACTATCCTGATTGTGGCAGGTTGGGATTAGTCTTGTTTATGAATATCTCATTATCGTCCCTTTCCCTACACTATTTACAGACTATGAAAACCAAAACTAAAGGAAAAACTGAGCTGTCAATTTTGAACATCTCATTTAATGACTCCACTCAAATATCTGTATAGGAGGTTCATCTGCACAAGTTACAAGAACATCCAAGTAAAGGTCACTGTTAAAGCTATTCAACTCGAAGACAGGATTTGATTTTTTTTTTTACTTTTCCAGAAACACACCCGAGTATTTCCTTGTACTCTTTGCGAAGGTCCTCGGCCACTCCCAGAACATCCAGCGCCCGCCAGCCATTCTTGAAAAGAGTCAAAGAAGTTCCACCTGTTCTTAGGGAATCTGCTTGCTCAAGCACCAATGGTTTAACACCAAGCCTGCAATTATCGGCAACATGAGGATTCAATTAACACAGTTTCGCATTTGGCTCTGAAACAAAACATCCTTACCAAACATAAGCTATAATATTTGATACATTAATATAGTCTAGAAAAGGTGCCACAAGCAGGGAATCTTTAATTGTACCCCTAAACCATTAAAGCATGTGAAATCTGGCAACCTTAAGATTTAGCCGTACTTATAACTCGGATCGGGAGCCAGATATTTACCTCTATCAGCTAAAAGCATAGAATGGTAAATGCATAAACAAATAAACTGAAAGCACAAAGAAAAGAAGTGGTGTTCAATTCTGCCTAGGCCAGATCTTTCATAATTCAAAAGCTTACACCCTTCTCCACTTTTAAGTTTATGGGTTGTTGCAGAGTATCGAAACAGAAAATAAAGAGAACCTGTGAAGAGACAAAGCAGTAGCAAGTCCTGCAATGCCAGCTCCCACAATCACCACCTCCTCTTCTCGTATCCGATCAGACCCTTGCAAATTATTTGCGTGGCTGCTGTGGCACACTTTACTACTGATGCGTTCTTTCCTGGTAATACAAGGAAGAGTTATGAAATTTATTAACGAAGTCGAGCGTATGTGATATGTACGAGGAACGAGGTAAGCCAAGGATAAATTCGCGGCAGAAGCCATGGATTACGAGCTAAACACAGAAGAGTTTGTTGTTGGATTCCGAGCTAAACACAGAAAAGTTTGTTGTTTACCTTCCTTTGATGCAATGCTACATGTTCGTCTAAATACGTCTCCCAGGAGTGAAACTTGGCTCACAGTAAATCACAGAGCATCAGCTAACCGTAAACGTTGTCTAAATGTATTATGAATAGGTTGGTTTTAGATAACCATCTACAGAGAATATGATGTAATCACTTTCAAGACAAACTAGATTCACGTTAAATTAGTTTGTTTTTGATTAACGTTGAGGTTGTTTTTAGATAAACGTGTACTCAGAATATGATGTACAGGATCATTTAGAATTCATTTTAAATTACCTTTTTTAGTTTGTTTTCTATTACTATTTAATAGAAGTGAAACTAGATTCGTGATAAATTAGTTGGTTTTTAATTAGTATTTATTGTATTATGTAAATCGGTTTAGAGCGATTAAGTCTGCTGTAATGTAAAAGATTTGTTTTTTTAAGTTTGATAGATTCAAAGTTAAGATGGATCTAGGTAGGAATTCTATTTCAGGTGAATACTATGGGTTTTCATAAATTTGGAGCTCAAAAACTACTAGTATTTTTACCAAATTAAATTTAAATTAACTACTAAACAAAAATTAAAATAATAATAACTTTGAATTTTTATTTTAATAGAGAATTTTTATTTTTATCAAGTTAAATGTTTACAACACATTACATTACACTACAACATGTCTATCATACTAGCCTAAATTCATGTTAACTCCAAATCTACCAAACCAAGTATTGAGATGTATCATATCTTTGCAGCTTAGAATATTTCCATCTCAAGAGATTTGATTTCTCTGGACGCTGTGATAGATCCAAAGTTAAGATGGATCTAGGTTGGTTTAATTCCCCCTTTTATTAGGCTAGGTTGGTTTAATTCCCCTTTTAATATGGTATATTCTACATAAATATCATGGGTAATACCATGGATTCTCATAAAACTAGAGCTCAAAAGCCACGAGTAACTAAACCAAATCAAGTTTACCTTAATTACTCAACAGAAATTAATTAAAAAAACAGTAACATAATATTTTTTATTTTAATAAAGGTTTATTTTTGTTTTATTTCGATGGAGTTAAAATGTTTACATTACATTAATCTTTTTATCTAATTTATTATTTATTT
>APFE031326108.1:74166-159859 GCA_000404065.3 Pinus taeda | reverse complement strand
CATGTCTCCTGATCTCAAAGGAGAATTTCTCATACTGGTGATAGAGGATAAGATGATAAATGTATGAGGTGTATCTGAACACCCTCTCTCTGGGTAAATGCAGAAACTGTTCATGTATTTTGTCTGAGATGAATGTGGCATAGTTGTAACAGATAGGGGTGTTTCCTGGGGTAAACATTAACATCATAACTAATACAGTTTCCTCTATAAACTCCGTTGACCTATATCCCAGAATTGAGCTCACCATATGGGCTAGGTCCAGTCCAAGTTGATTTAAATATCCATCAAAAATAGGAGGATGCAAAACTGTGTCTGATTTGCTAATGAATAGCTGATTAAACCTTAGGATGTCTGCCTCTGTGAGTGTTTTGGTCCCTTTGTTGATTAAGTCTAACAAGGACAAGGGAACCATTTTCTTGTCAGTTCTGAACTGAACCATATCTCTGATAGCTTGAGGGGTGGTATAGAACACAACTTCACCCTTAGGATTTACAACAGCTCTCTGAGATGGCTCATATTGACTGGCACACAGATAAATTAGGTCAGGAAATTGCCTGACCAGAGGCATTTTAAAAGTTGGCAGGGTAGACTCCCAGATGCCTAAGATGTCTGTTCCCTCTCTGTGCTTGGCCCTGAAATCATTTAGCAATTGAAGGTGGGGGGTGCATCCTTGCCTGGAATCTTCTGAAATCTGATAATCCAGATCTGCAAGGTCCTGCCAGTCTAGCTCCCTCTGAGGAGCATTCAGAGGAGTGACATTGAGGATTTCAGGGGTTTCCATGCTTAATGCAAAAAATGACTGAAATGCTGTTTGAAACAGTGAATTCTGATGGGAACCAAGGTCAACAGGGTTGGATTACAATCAGGATGAGAATGCCGGCCCCTTAGGAAGGGTTTTAAGTGGCAGGGAGACCTCCTCTGTCAATTTTGGGAGTTTTCTGAGGAGTTCACGACTGCGTGAACAGGGTAATTCTTTTAACTGGTTTGGCAGTGAATTGCAGGTCTCCGACACTGTATTTCAATTTTAACTGGTGAAATAGGAAAAACACAGTTGGTTTACCGGTGAATTTCAGATCTTACAAGCTTTCATGGCGGGTTTTACAGAAAATTGAAGAAAAACCAGTTAAGAGAGGGCGAGGCTGAAATACCTGGTAAACAATAGTCTAAGCTGAAGAATGCAACTGAATTTTGCGCGCGGGGTGCTTCGGAACAGGTTGCAGGTTGGCTGGTGGCGCAGGCGTCGTAAATCCCATGCAGAAGACTAAACAGGAAAATTTTGAAAAATTGCGAAAAATGGTAAAAACTGACGAAAATATGGCTTTTTGGCATTTTTGGCGCGCTTTATGGATGACGTCAGCATGACGTCAGCATGGGGCCCGGGTTGGGTGACGTCATCATGACGTCATCATGGTGACGTGGCAGTCATCAGTTGGTCCACGGGGGCGATGATGTGGCGGCCGGGTGGACGAATCAGGAATGAGGCGGGATGAACTGGCGGTGACGTGCACGGTACCGGGGCGCAGTCGTGGACAGGACAGATGTCGCCATATCGGAAGGGGGCCTGTACGCCGGACGAACTGTCAGGCGTTGCTCCGATGCAGTAATACTGTGACGCGTGCCCCTGCGCTGATGCTGGCCTGACGTAAGCGTCTGACAGATTTCGGAAGGTATCTGTCAGACACATAAGGCCTTCCGATATTGATAATGGTCGTGGATCTGGAGGCGGATGATCAGACGGTCGTCGGTGCCTAACTTGCGAGGACGGAAACAGCCCCTTCGGTTATCGTGCGGACGTCGGGATTGCCCGAAATCAACCTCCGCTGTGGATTTGGACCTGCTGCGATCTGACGGTGGTCGCGCCTGCAACCTGCAAGGACAATATGGACTAGCGGGTGGGCAATAAACAATAACTTTCTTCTGCAGACATGGACGGTGGGACCCTCTGGGCGACAAATTTTCTTTGTTGGTGAACTTTTAATGGTTTTCTTGCCAATGTATAGTTACCCGCCTATATTGGAAATATGAACTATTCCAAAGGTTTTTATAAAGTTGCGGGTATTATTATTTCCGAAGGTGAAAACTTTGGATAAAGGGGTTTTTTGAACAAACTCATGAAATATTAAAAAGGCGAAGGACCCCCGACCTTAGGATAAAGCGGGGAAGGGTGATTTTACAAGGTTTTCCGCTCATTGGAGTAGTTTTATGGGTTTTTCAAGGTTTTTTCATGTTTTTTCAAGGTTTTCAAGGTTCTTCAGGGCAACATGGCACTTTGGGTAGGGGAACTGGTCTGAGGTGGAGCAAGAAGGTGAGTCATGGGTTCTTGACCTTAACCAGGTGTCAATTCAAGCCCCAGGGATAGAATACTATGGCTATAGTGCCAGGGAGGGGATATTTATGCATTGTGGGGTTTATACACCATGGTGTTTATAATATTAGGGGTAAAGGAGTATAGGGAGCTAAGTAGTATAGTTAGTTGTTAATATGGAAGGAATTTATGAGTGAGGGCTAGCTCAACCAAGTTTTGTTTGCAAATAGCTTGAAATTAGGAGTAGTTCAAAATGAAAAGATTTTTGCACAAGAAATGTGGCTTGTCAAGGGTATAAGAATGTAAAACATATGATTTCTTATGCTTTGTGCAACTTTGGGGAAAGGGAGTCAGTAATGAATGATTTACAAAAGAGAAACAGGGGAGTTAGTCATGCTTCATAGTGCTGCTCTTCCTGTATATATTTCAGCAACTTTGATTTTGAAAGAGACGCCATTTCTGCAACCCCATCTACCTACCCAACTAGTTTTCCTAGCATTTTTTGTTCCTTCTTGGAGGGTGCACTTGGACTTGCAAACCCTTTGAATGCCTTTTCTTTTATTGGCTTTTTCTCATATTCCCTATCTAATGCAACCCTTATTCCTTCCAAGGTCCCAGATTAGACAGTTGGGAACCTTTGTTTCTCTACCTATTCTATTGGTCTGCCAAGATTAAACAGTTTGGACAGATATCATTCTCTATTCTACAACAAGAAATTGAAAACGTGACATGGTCCAAATTAGACTGTTGGACCAGCCATCAAAATTGAGTTTTTATCAAAACTGATACAGACATTACCTTCTTAGGGAAATATGGGATCTTTGCAGTTGTCAAAGTAGAACATATTTGGACCTTTGATATCCAATCATGAAAAATGAAACCTATTGGTATAGGTATCTAATAGTGGCTCCACATGGGGATGGTTTTTCCTTTGGAAAGAGCAAGAACAGCAGGTCAGTGGGCCTGGATCTTTTTGACTGCTCCTCTGAAATTTTGAAGTTTTTTTTATCATAAATTCCTCAAATTGTAGACTGATAAACTGAAGCACAACCTATTTTCAATTCCATTCTTTGTCTGTAATGCCTTTCAAAATGTCTTTACCTTCATGCTTTCAAAAAGGACAATATATACAACACATACAGAATTTATTTACATCAAACTATGTACAAAATAGGCCATCTCTTTTTCATGGAAGGTAATCAAAATAGTGTTTGAGCATCCTGCCATTGACAGGGCCTTCCTCTAGATCACTTTTGCCCAAATTTTGCAGAAAATAGGTGTTGTTTCCCTGCACAGCTTGTATTAAAAATGGTCCTCTCCAAAGGGAGTGAAACTTTCCATGCTTGCCTTTGCTCTCTCTTCTTGAATCCCATTTGAGGACCTTGTCCGCTATATTGAAATCCTCTGCTTTGGTCCTTCTATCAAATGCCTTTTTAAGCTTTTCTTGTAGCACTTGAACTCTGTTGTACACTTTCTCCCTGGTTTGCTGCAAACATATGATCTGATTTATCCTTCTTTGCATGTCATTGGGCTCAGCTTGGCACTCCTGAAGCATCTTCATAGCAGGGATTCCTAATGATGAAGGGAATTTAGCCTCTAAACCATAGACTAATTCATAAGGGCTGACCCCAATTGACCTTTTAGATGTTAATCTGTCTGCCCATAATGCATTTATCAGTTTCTTGTGCCAATTTTTCTTGTTGTCCTCTAATATTTTCTTGATCATATTCACCAAGCTCTTGTTTGAGGATTCTGCCAGCCCGTTGCCTTGGGGATAGTATGTTGTGGAGTGGCCCAATGTGATATGAAATTTATGACAAAAATTGACCATTTTTTTAGATCTGAATGCAGCAGCATTATCTGTTATTATTTTGTCAGGGCATCCAAATCTAGCCAGAATGTTTGTTTCCAAAAATTGGATGATGGTAGAGTCATTTGCTTGTCTGCATGGGATTGCTTCAATCCACTTTGTGAAATAATCTGTTGCAGTAAGAATCCACCTATGCTGGCCTGAAGAGAAGGGATTGATTTCACCAATGAAATCTAGGCCCCATTGCTGAAATGGTTTCTCTGTTGCAATAGGCCTGAGGGGTAGAGGCATCAGCTGTCTTTTTCCTTCAAACACTTGACATTTGTGACATGCAATGGTAAATTTCTTGATATCAGCAAAGATAGTGGGCCAGTAATATCCAGCTCTCAGTATTTTGTTTACAGTGGATTTCCAGTAAAGATGACCACCACAATCTCCTGCATGAAATTCTTCCATGATCTTGTTGGCTTCACCCTCAATCAGACAATTCAGCAAGATGCCCTCATGGTCTCTCCAAAACAAATTTTCTTCCATGACACAGAATTTTGAGGCTTTCATTTTGACAAACCTGCTCTTAGTTCTAGACAGTCCTGGAGGAGCACACAGGTTTTGCAATACGTAACAAATATCAGAATACCAAGGGGATTGCTCAAAGGCTACATTGATCTTTGGAGTCGCCAGCTCCTGTTCACTGTCTAGTTGATTAATGTCAAGGGCTTGGAAGTTTGTTTCAGACATTAGTTTTGCTAAGCCCTGCCCCTTTATGAGTTTGGTAGGCTTTATTTCTATGTCAAATTCCAAAATGTTTGCTATCCACTTGCCTCTTCTACCCTCCAAGTTCTCTTGTGTAAGTATATCTTCGACAATTGGGCTTGGTACATAGGCAATTACATGGGAATATAGGATATAAATCCTGAAGTCTTTGATGGCTTTGACTAACGCATAAGCTTGCTTCTCCATGATTTGATATCTGAGGGGAGCATCTCTTAAGGCTTTGCTAAAGAAGGCTATAGGTTTTTCATTTCCTAGATCATCTTTTTGAAGCAAAACAGCAGCGATTGTATGTTCAGAGGCAAAGGAGAATATGATGAAATCTCTATCAAACTGTGGACTAGTTAGGACAGGAGTTTGGGTCAGAGCAAATTTAATGCTCTCAAAGGCTTGTTTAGCATCTACTGTCCATTTGACTTTGAAATCTTTTTTCAACATGTTATTAAGCAATCTGCTAAGTTCAGCCAAATTTGGAATAAATCTTCTTAGGAAACTGATCTTTCCCAAAAAGGCCTGTAATTCTTTTATGTTCCTAGGATAGGGCATGTGTTGGATAGCCTGGATTCTTTCTGGATCTATTCTGATGCCGTCCTTTGAAATAATGTGTCCTAGTAGTTTACCTTCCTCCAGACCAAAAATGGACTTTTTTGGATTCAATGATATTCCAAATTTTCTACATTTTAGAAAGATTTGTCTTAGATGATTTAGGTGTTCTGGGTCTGATTTGGAGAATGGTGTAAGGTCATCCAAATAGATGACTAGGAAGTCATGAATTTCTTTGGCAAAAGCAATGTCCATTGCTCTTTGGAATGTGGCCCCCGCATTTTTCAAACCAAATGGCATTTTGACATACTTGAAGGTTCCCCATGGGGTTGTGAATGCAGTTTTATCCTGATCATTAGGATGGACCAAAATCTGATTGAAGCCTGAAAAGCCATCCAACAAGGAAATCCTTGAAGCCCCTACTACTCTCTGTAAAATGTGGTCCATTTTAGGTAGGGGGTAGTTATCTTTCAATGACACTTGATTAAGGTTTCTTAAATCCACACAGAGCCTTATTTCACCTGTTTTCTTCCTTGTGGGGACTAGGTTTGAAATCCAATCAGAGAATCTGATTGGTGCTATTATTCCTGCTTTAAACATCTTTTGGACTTCCTGTTCCATTGCTGGGAGGAGCATGGGATTTATTCTCCTCAATTTTTGTTTGAAAGGTTTCTGATTTGGCTTGAGTGGAATTGTGTGCTGTATAACAGAGGTGTCATAGGACTTAAGGTCCTCATAACTCCATGCAAAGACATCCTGAAATTCTTTAAACAAATCTATGTATTTAGGCTTTTGGTCAGGAGGTAGGGCAGCTGATAATTTTATGATTTTGGGGCTTTGAACTGTCCCTATGTTGTGTTCTTCAATGGTAGCGTTTAAGGGTTGGAACTTTGGTTTATTAGGGACGTCATTAGAATCAAACATATCTTCCAATGGAGCTAAACCTATGGGTAAAAGATTGTCCTTTAACTGTATTATTTCAGTTTCTTCCATAGGCATTTGTTCGCACTCAATTTGTTGGATTTGTTGAATGTTATTTTGGTTGAAAATCGTAGGGTTTAACATTTGGTAAACTGTTTTGGGAGACAATAGTTGACTGCCTTCGAAATTAAGTATTTGCGATTGACTTGCTGGTTCTGTGTCTATTTTCAGACCTGAAAATTGTTCCTGCAAAGTCAGAAAGTTGTTGATTTGTTTATCATTATCAAATACTTGCCAGTCTTTTATGTTATTTGGGACTGATGGTCTGTGTCTCACCTCAGCTGTGAAACAGTGATTAGGGTCAAAGGGCAGCTTGCAAGTACTTGCAAACATGGCTAGACTGTGAGCATGCAGGTTTTGTGACCTAGGAACTTTGGTAATTTGGTAATTGGGAAAAGACTTAAGTAGCTCTGTAGCCACAGCTCTGTATGATCTGAGTCTATTATCTTTGGCAACAAAATTACCCTTCACTTGTTGAATAACCAGGTCAGAATCCCCTAGGATGGATATTGTAGTGATTTGCAGGGATTGTATCAATTTAAGGCCTAGCAAAAGGGCCTCATATTCAGCCATATTATTGGTACATCTAAAGTTCAGTCTGTAAGCTCTTCCTTGTGCATGACTACCATCCTTATTATGCACCCATATTCCTGCTCCTGCCCCTAGCCTGTTAACTGATCCATCAAATTCTAGGAACCATAAGCTTTCTTTTTCTAGGGGTTTTTGGATGAGGTCTGTGTGGGATGAATTGGTGATTTGTAGGATGGGCTGATTAATTGGCTTGTCTTGCTTGACATCCACTTCACTTGGTAGAATTGCTTTGTTATCTAGGGGGGCCATTGTTTCATTATTCTGTTCCAAAAGGATGATTTCACAATCATTTATTTTGTTAGTATGAGTTTTGCCATTGTTTGATTTAGTTTGTGCTTGGATATCAGGCTCCTCTTGTTCAATTTGATTGGTTTTCATTATATGCGCCTTTTCCTTGATGTAGCTGTTTGTATTGTCATTGTAAAGGATGTATGAGTCTATATCAGAGTGGACAGCATAAATGGGAAAATTTTGAGGCTTCTCTGTACTACTGACCATGTATTTCATTAGTGACTCTCTATACAACCTCTTGGGTTGACCAAAGACTGTGATAGTAGCATATGACATGTCTAATTGGAGAGATCCTTGAAGCTTGGCTCCCCATGATCTTGACAGCAACATCCCATATTTGGGTGGGATATCAGCAACAACCACATCCATTAGGATTGTTTTGTTCGGGTACTGAACTAAGGACACACATAGGTCTTTTATTAGGCCTAAACACTTGACTTTACTGGAATCAAATGAAAAAAGGTCTTTCTATGGTCTAGTGATATCCAAATTCAACCTTTCCATTACAGATTTGGGCATTAAGTTGTGAGAAGCACCAGAATCAAACATTGCATTGTGTAAAATTTTGTCATGTACATGCAGGCTGACATAGAATGGTAAGACTCCTGAGGCAGCTATTTTTCCATCAACCTCTGGGCCAAAAATCAATTCTGGGGTATCATCTAACACATTGACATTGTCTATGTTTTTGCTATGGGTAAGTTGCAGAGATTTTTGAATTTGCTGTTTATAGATCTCATTTTTGGCTAATTCTGCCAGAGGTATGGTTATCTTCAGTTTTCCAATCTCAGTTTCCAAATCAAAGGGTTTTTCTGATTGTGTTTTGGTAGTATGGGTGAACTTATTGTCCTTATCTACTGAGATTTGTTCCTGATTTTGGGATTTGTTCTTGTTGATCACCTCCTGAGGTTCTTTGCTTGATTTGGGCTGCTCAACTGATGGAATAGGTGATTTCAGTGACTGTTCAGTGATGTCTTCCACAATTACCTCATTTGAGGGAGAATTAGTTGTACTTTTTGGTTCTAGAACTATGGCATCTCTGGGCTGTGATTTATCTTTTGTTTTCTCAGGTTGTGTTACATTCACAGTCCGACTTCTTAACTTGTACTGTTTATGAACTTCATAGACAGCAGTATCATAGCCTTGTTTAAAATCAAATGATTCTCCTGAACTTGTCTGAAACTGTTTACTATCATCCTCATCCTGATCTTCCTGACTCAAGAAAACTTGGTGCTTGTTGTCAAGCCCCATTAGGTGGATATGAGTATCTTCTGCTTGTTCTTCAGATGTGGATGTTTCAGCATAATTTTCCTGAAATGGTGGTCTTATTTCAGGATCAATATTAGCTTTGCTGCCACCAGGATTTTGGTTCCTCCTAAAGTTTGGATTCCTATTAGGATTGTTTGGTGGTGCTTCCCATAAGGATTTTCTTTCCACAGATTCTACCCTATCACCTAACCTTTTCATACCAGAAATTATTGCATCTAATTTTTGGTCTAAGGCAGAAGGCTCTTCCTTGAAAACAACCCTCTTTTCTGTTTTGGCCCTGTTCCTCTTGGCAATCAGATTTGCTTCAACTGTCACAGCAACTCTCTGAGCTTCTTCAAGGGTTTGAGGGGCTCTTTCTTTCAGTTGGTAGGCCATATCTGGGTCAAATCCATCTGGGAATTTGTATAAGGCTAAATCCGGAGGAGGTCTTAGGTTTTGAGGTATAGCATTATAAACATTGTTGAACCTAGCACAATATTCCAAAACAGTCTCTTGGGGACCTCTTTTAATCGTGTCATACTCACCAAGTATGTGTAAAGGGTCCTTCTTTTTCTCCCATCTATTTGTGAAGGATTGGTATAGCTCATCAGGGGTAGTAATGCTATTTGCAGGCAGAGATCGAAACCATGTTCTCACATCTCCTGTTAGGCTTTGGACAAATATTCTCATCCTTACAGTTTCATCATCAATTTCATAATTCTCAAAGTGATCTTGCATTCTTTTAGCATGTTGAATTGCAGAATAAGGTCCAGTGGAGTCAAAGTATGAGATTTTGGCCTGGTAGTCCTGAGGTAAAGCCACTGGGTTGGCAGGCAGTTGTAGGGGTGCATACCTGGCCATATTTGCTGGATTTTGGGGGTTAACTGGGACAACTGGAACAAAAGGAACAAAAGGTATCACAGGGGTAACAGGTACGAAGGGTATGGCAGTATGGGATGAACAGACTTGTGTGGGAGAAGAAGGGATTGACGGAGAACTTTGGGATGTGGAAGGGGAGCTGGGGGAATTAGGGGTGGAACGAAATAAGACTTTAACTGGAGTGGGGATTTGGTTAGGAAACTCTGGCTGTTGACTGATATCAGCGAAGTTATCTTGTAGTTGCTGTTTCCTAACAAACTTAGGGATGGTATTAGGATTTTCGAAGATAGTAGGAGGATTGGGATCAGGGTTATTCCTTGTGTACCGGAGGTTCTTCTTAGGAGCCAGTTTCTAAGCCAGTTTAGTAAGAAATTCTGTGCAGAAAGGGGTCTGATTCAGCTCTTCCTTTAGGCTACAAATGTCTGTGTTGGAGTAGCTTAGAGGTGTCTTAACTGATATTCAGACTGTAAATGTGATTTATTAATAGATTTTAGGCTTCAGATCCCGAGATTCCCCAGTGGAGTCGCCATTTATGTTAACACCCAGGTTGTTCTCTTTGACTCCTAAGAGAATACGGCCGGGGTAACCACTAACCAATCTTTGGGCTGCAGCTTCTAGCCCAGCTGCAGTCAGAGAGGGCTCTCTCTGTAAGGTTTGTTACTGCTTTCAGTAAGGGTTTTAGGCTAGTTGTGAGGTGAGTTTTTTGGTTGTTTTTGTGTATTTGGTTGGGAGGATGCTTCTGCTTTCTTTAAAGTACATCAGCAGGGAAGATTGGTCCATTGGGCAATGGGGTCTGGGACTGTTTTCTGTTGAAATCTTGATTTTTGGTGAGGAAGAAAGCTACAGGGCCTGCGTACAATTCATGAAACAAACTGTGAATATTGAGGATGAGGTGAATACAACTAGTAATGAGCAATTAAGATTTCATTACTTAGGCTGTATGTTTGTGAAAGAGGCATGTTATCTAAGAGCAATCACTTGAATTCTTAAAACAACCATGCACAGTAAGGATATGGCTTAAAGGTAGCATTTAAGAATTACACTTTAAACACCGTAACAGAAGAAAACATATAAGACGGTTCAGATTGAGCTCAGGGTAGTCAATGACTAAATCCTGAGGCTATCCTTTTTCTTTACTATCTAGAGTTCCAGGCATACAGGTGACATGAGAAACAGGAAACATGAGAAACATATGGAGTAAATGGAAACATATATAACATAGGGAGCCATGAGAAAACTTATTGAGCCATATAATGATCAAGAATCCTGCAACTTTGAGCCACACACCATCAAGAGACCAAGAGTCAACACATCACTGGAGAAATCCCACTGCCTTTGTATTAAACTGTCTGAGAAATTTACAATATCAGAGATGCAGAGGAGATATCAGAAGAAATCTTACATCCGGAGTCCAACCCCTCTAAACCAACGCGAGGGTCTATATATAGAGTTTTTAGATACAAAAATATCTCAGGAATGGAGTCATCTGAGAGGAAAAAATCTCTTACACTTGTACAGAGAAAGTCGATGAGAAGTTATTGCAAGTGTAAATGTTTCTTTTAAAGCTATTAACTCCTGATATGATAACTTTTTGACTTTTGAGTGCTGCGGAGTTGATTGGGCGGCTTTTTCATAAATTAAGCATTGAAGTGCTTTGTTACTTCTGATTTTTCTGTATCTTTCTTGACTCTGCCATCTGTACCTGCTGTTGTTGCTGTTGATGCCGAGTATCTGTGCTGAGTTGGCTCAGTGTCTTCATGCTTGCTGTGAAAGCTTTGTCCCCCTGTAGGTGCAATATAGACTGTATTGCTGGCATAAAGTTTTTTCTTTCTTAGCCTTGGTTCAAAAGTAACTTTACCAAGTCTTGCCACGTGTCTGGATGGGGAAGCTGGTGTTTCAAAATTGACCCTATTGTTTCATCAGCTTCTGTATACTTATAAAAGTCAGGAGGCTTATCAAATAAATGTGCTACCTCATTTTTAATAAAAAACAAATTATCTAACTTATTAAAAAGAACTTGTCCTGTTAATGGGCCTGCTGTAGATGACCCCGAAGCCTCAGCAATCTGCATGGCTGAGAAAGTACTTAGTCTTTTAATGTACTTCTCATAAGAGAGAAGCTTTCCTGACTCCTCCAAGCTTGGAAGCCCTTTGTCCTGGAGGGCTGTGAACCTATTCTGGAACTTAGATATATCTGCTTGCATATCATGCACCCTTCTGTCCAGTGTCTGAATTAGGTTCCTCATTGTTGTAGTTCTCTTGATTATGGAAATGGTTTCAGTTCTGTTAGCAATTCCCATTTGGATTAGCTGAGAACTATTCCTATAATTCAAAATTTCTATCATCTTTGGGGCAAGGTCTGCCATATTGCCTAAGTCATTTCTTGCTCTGTATAGCTCCTTCTTTGCCTTGCCAATAAGTCCAATCTGCTCATAAATAGCATCAATGTACTCCCACTGGTTAGTGATTGCTTGTCCAATGGCAGTCCATATCACCTGCTTGGTTTCTGCTGTTACTTTGTCAAAACTGAGCTGCTTTTCCAGCTCTGCAATAGTCTTTCTCAGGGTTTTTACTTCCCTCTCTTTCTCAGCCACGTTCTGCTTAGACTTATCATATTTCTCCTCTATTTTTGCTAAGCTTTCCTTGGCTTTGTTTAGCTCTGTCATTTGAGCTTCCAGCACTTGAATTTCCTGCCTTAGCTTCTGCATATCTAGGCTCTCGGCCTGCTCTGTTGGTGGTGCTGTAGTGGCTGGCTTTGTTGTAGTTGTTTTTGTTGTAGCTGGAGCCTTCTCTGTTGGAGCTGCCTTTGCTGCCTGCTGTGGAGGGATATCCTCTTTAGGGGTTTCTTCTCGGTTTGTTTTCTCTGTGGGTGGTTGAGAAGATTTCCCTTGTTCTCCCTTCTGTATAACTGCTTCCAGGGTGTTCTCTGTGTCCAGCAACTTTTGCTGGGTGTCCACCAATTCCTTATACAGAGTCATGAGCAGTGCAGTGATATCCTTATCTCTTCTTTGTTGGGCCACGTCATCTGTTTGCGGATGTATTGTTGGTGGGATTTTCATCCTCTTTTTGATAGCAGCTACATCTGCATCCCTTAATTTAAGGACCTGTTGAATGGCCTTAACATCATTGGGATCATGCCCAAATTCAATGATAATATCCTCCAGCGCCCTGATTCTATTGTCCTTGGCTTGAGAGGATGCCCTCTCCAACTCAAGCTGTGCTGCTGTGTTGTTCAAACTGTTTTGCAGCTTATAATTCACCAAGGTTTTGTCTGCCAGAGAGGCATAGACCATCTCACCCGTTTGCTTGTGAAGCTCAATCTGGTCTATAGGGTGGATATCTTTGGCAAGGACCTCTAAGTTTGTCCTTATGTAATCTGCAGTTGATTGAGGCCACTGCTCAGTGGGAGTAAAATGACTCAAAGTCAATTTGGCTTCTTGTACATCATATGCAGCCATAAGCCTTTGTTGATTTGATGGAGCCATGTTTAATAGGTAGTTGTATAGCTTGATTTTGAGTGGCTCACTCCTTCTCTTAGCATCCTTGAAGAAGTCCTTGATGCCTGCAGCTCTATTTTTATCTTGACCTGAGGAGTTGACCTCCCCAAGTGCTGTCCTGTCCTGCTCTTGATGCATTGAGCTAGCGGAGGCCTCAAAACTTTGAATTTCCTCTTCTCCAAATGGATTTAGCCTCTGCCTTTTTTCTGAGCCTTCTGTGAGTGGGGTCTCCCTATCCCTCTTCCTACTGATATCCTCCCTTAAAGGGGTTTGGAGGATTGTGGGGTCAACCCTAGAATCTTGTCTAGGAGGAGCCATACTGGTTGTTTTCTCTAGAGTGGCAGCCTGGCCTTCTCCTTTTTGCTGCTCCTGATCCTGTTGATCAGTTTGTTGTTGATTTTGTTGCTGTTGATCCTGCTGTCCCTGTTGGCCGTCTGTTTCTTCCATCACTTTGCCCTTTCCTTTATCTTGTCCTTGCTTTGACGCTTGTGCTGCTCCTTCTTGTGTTGCAAATAAGGAAGTTGGCGCTGTTGTATGAGGACTGGGTAAGGTAGGCACCTGTGAAGGACACTCCAAGTCAGCCATTTTCAATAAATGCCTTCTAGCCCTGTCATTTAGCTCTTCTTGGGTCAGGGGCTCTATCAAGGTGTTTTTCTGCCACTTTGGCTGGTTTGCATGTCTTGATATGAGGATCATGTTATGATGCTCATAACCAGCGGGTTTGTACTTTATTCTCCTCTTGGATATGAAACCATTGGGGTCATATGGTTTCCATAGGAAGCTGTGGGTTAGGCCTAGGCCTTCTAACTTTCTTTCTGCCTCCTTCCATCCTTCTTTTTTGTTTAACACAATATTCCCCAGTTGGTTTTTTATCTTAAGTTGTGCCTTTTTGCCCCTTCCTGAAAAATGAACAAGGTCTACATGTGCAAACTGTCTGAAATACTCTAGGGCAAAGAGCCTCATAGGCACATACCTGGGCAGCCTGAATGGTCTTAGCTCACAACCATATATTCTGATCACTGTGTGATGCTGGTAGAAATACCAGTCCCCTATGCTATAAGCAGTGGATAGTTGTAGTATCCTCTTCATATCATCAGTGAGTCTAGGAGGAGGCTCTGTTAGAAGCAAGGACATGGCTGGATGAATGAATAAGTCTATAAACTCACAATATGTGTAGGGTGAGTAGGCATCATGATGGAAGATTGAGCTCCAATAAACAACTGATCTTGGGTTTCCTGTAGCATCATGTCTCCTGATCTCAAAGGAGAATTTCTCATACTGGTGATAGAGGATAAGATGATAAATGTATGAGGTGTATCTGAACACCCTCTCTCTAGGTAAATGCAGAAACTGCTCATGTATTTTGTCTGAGATGAATGTGGCGTAGTTGTAGCAGATAGGGGTGTCTCTAGGGGTAAACATTAACATCATAACTAATACAGTTTCCTCTATAAACTCCGTTGACCTATATCCCAGAATTGAGCTCACCATATGGGCTAGGTCTAGCCCAAGTTGATTTAAATATCCATCAAAAATAGGAGGATGCAATACTGTGTCTGGTTTGCTAATGAATAGCTGATTAAACCTTAGGATGTCTGCCTCTGTGAGTGTCTTGGTCCCTTTGTTGATTAAGTCTAACAGGGACAAGGGAACCATTTTCTTGTCAGTTCTGAACTGAACCATATCTCTGATAGCTTGAGGGGTGGTATAGAACACAACTTCACCCTTAGGATTTACAACAGCTCTCTGAGATGGCTCATATTGACTGGCACACAGATAAATTAGGTCAGGAAATTGCCTGACCAGAGGCATTTTAAAAGTTGGCAGGGTAGACTCCCAGATGCCTAAGATGTCTGTTCCCTCTCTGTGCTTGGCCCTGAAATCATTTAGCAATTGAAGGTGGGGGGTGCATCCTTGCCTGGAATCTTCTGAAATCTGATAATCCAGATCTGCAAGGTCCTGCCAGTCTAGCTCCCTCTGAGGAGCATTCAGAGGAGTGACATTGAGGATTTCAGGGGTTTCCATGCTTAATGCAAAAAATGACTGAAATGCTGTTTGAAACAGTGAATTCTGATGGGAACCAAGGTCAACAGGGTTGGATTACAATCAGGATGAGAATGCCGGCTCCTTAGGAAGGGTTTTAAGTGGCAGGGAGACCTCCTCTGTCAATTTTGGGAGTTTTCTGAGGAGTTCACGACTGCGTGAACAGGGTAATTCTTTTAACTGGTTTGGCAGTGAATTGCAGGTCTCCGACACTGTATTTCGATTTTAACTGGTCGAATAGGAAAAACACAGTTGGTTTACCGGTGAATTTCAGATCTTACAAGCTTTCATGGCGGGTTTTACAGAAAATTGAAGAAAAACCAGTTAAGAGAGGGCGAGGCTGAAATACCTGGTAAACAATAGTCTAAGCTGAAGAATGCAACTGAATTTTGCGCGCGGGGTGCTTCGGAACAGGTTGCAGGTTGGCTGGTGGCGCAGGCGTCGTAAATCCCATGCAGAAGACTAAACAGGAAAATTTTGAAAAATTGCAAAAAATGGTAAAAACTGACGAAAATATGGCTTTTTGGCATTTTTGGCGCGCTTTATGGATGACGTCAGCATGGGGCCCGGGTTGGGTGACGTCATCATGGTGACGTGGCAGTCATCAGTAGGTCCACGGGGGCGATGATGTGGCGGCCGGGTGGACAAATCAGGAATGAGGCGGGATGAACTGGCGGTGACGTGCACGGTACCGGGGCGCAGTCGTGGACAGGACAGATGTCGCCATATCGGAAGGGGGCCTGTACGCCGGACGAACTGTCAGGCGTTGCTCCGATGCAGTAATACTGTGACGCGTGCCCCTGCGCTGATGCTGGCCTGACGTAAGCGTCTGACAGATTTCGGAAGGTATCTGTCAGACACATAAGGCCTTCCGATATTGATAATGGCCGTGGATCTGGAGGCAGATGATCAGACGGTCGTCGGGTGCCTAACTTGCGAGGACGGAAACAGCCCCTTCGGTTATCGTGCGGATGTCGGGATTGCCCGAAATCAACCTCCGCTGTGGATTTGGACCTGCTGCGATCTGACGGTGGTCGTGCCTGCAACCTGCAAGGACAATACGGACTAGCGGGCGGGCAATAAACAATAACTTTCTTCTGTAGACGTGGACGGCGGGACCCTCCGGGCGACAAATTTTCTTTGTTGGTGAACTTTTAATGGTTTTCTTGCCAATGTATAGTTACCCGCCTATGTTGGAAATATGAACTATTCCAAAGGATTTTATAAAGTTGCGGGTATTATTATTTCCGAAGGCGAAAACTTTGGATAAAGGGGTTTTTTGAACAAACTCATGAAATATTAAAAAGGCGAAGGACCCCCGACCTTAAGATAAAGCGAGGAAGGGTGATTTTACAAGGTTTTCCGCTCATTGGAGTAGTTTTATGGGTTTTTCAAGGTTTTTTCATGTTTTTTCAAGGTTTTCAAGGTTTTTCAGGGCAACATGGCAGTTTGGGTAGGGGAACTGGTCTGAGGTGGAGCAAGAAGGTGAGTCATGGGTTCTTGACCTTGACCAGGTGTCAATTCAAGCCCCAGGGATAGAATACTATGGCTATAGTGCCAGGGAGGGGATATTTATGCATTGTGGGGTTTATACACCATGGTGTTTATAATATTAGGGGTAAAGGAGTATAGGGAGCTAAGTAGTAGAGTTAGTTGTTAATATGGAAGGAATTTATGAGTGAGGGCTAGCTCAACCAAGTTTTCTTTGCAAATAGCTTGAGATTGGGAGTAGTTCAAAATGAAAAGATTTTTGCACAAGAAATGTGGCTTCTCAAGGGCATAAGAATGTAAAACATATGATTTCTTATGCTTTGTGCAACTTTGGGGAAAGGGAGTTAGTAATGAATGATTTACAAATGAGAAACAGGGGAGTTAGTCATGCTTCATAGTGCTGCTCTTCCTGTAGATATTTCAGCAACTTTGATTTTGAAAGAGACACCATTTCTGCAACCCCTTCTACCTACCCAACTAGTTTCCTAGCATTTTTTGTTCCTTCTTGGAGGGTGCACTTGGACTTGCAAACCCTTTGAATGCCTTTTCTTTTATTGGCTTTTTCTCATATTCCCTATCTAATGCAACCCTTATTCCTTCCAAGGTCCCAGATTATACAGTTGGGAACCTTTGTTTCTCTACCTATTCTATTTGTCTGCCAAGATTAAACAGTTTGGACAGATATCATTCTCTATTCTACAACAAGAAATTGAAAACATGACATGGTCCAGATTAGACTGTTGGACCAGCCATCAAAATTGAGTTTTTATCAAAACTGATACAGACATTACCTTCTTAGGGAAATATGGGGTCTTTGCAGTTGTCAAAGTAGAACATATTTGGACCTTTGATATCCAATCATGAAAAATGAAACCTATTGGTATAGGTATCTAACACATACCTTTGCTTGTTGCAAATGTTTTCCATATTTATAAAAAATAAAAAAAATTTTAAAAATGTAAAGAGAGTATACCCTAGAAAAAAAATAAAAGGGTAAAAAGAATAAAGAAAAGGTCAAAAAATGAAAGAAAATGAACCCCAACAAAAGAAAGACCATGAAAGTGTGCAAGCCCAGATGCCACTACTATTTACTTTATGCATAATAAAGATTGTGTGCAACTGTCTTAATACTAGTCATAAGACCTGTTTACTCCAAGATTTTTATCAACTCTATTTAAATAGAGATGGAAGATAAAACATATAGTAAAAAGACAAGCAAAGCAAACATGAAATGAAATGATTTATTGTTGAAACAAACAATGAAAACCTAAACTACACATTGAAGGTAAAAGAACACAGTAATGAAAAGTCAAAGTGTATCAGGGTTAAAGAGTATCAGATTTGAGTCTAAGTCAATTAAATCATCTAGAATGAAGATAAACAACAGGGAAGACAGTTACAAAACAGAGCATACAAATTCATGTCAAAGTGAAGACAGATGAAAAAGAAAAGCGGTAAAAGTAAAAAGTAAAAGTAAACATGAAGAAATTAAGGGTTAAACAAAGATAAAAACACTTTCACCAGCTACAATGAATTTTATCGAAAGTAAAAGTGAAAAACAATTGAAATGAATTTAAGGTTAAAAGATGAAATCAGAGCAGAAATGGTATATTCTTTAGAAATTTCCTGTTTAAGTCATTGTTTTGCAGAATTTATTGTGGCCAATCCAAGAATTATTTTGAGAAAATGGAGGAGGTTTTTGTTCCTAACAGGCCATTCTACAAAAGCCTATCTCAATGTTTACATAGATATTACCAAAAGGGAGATAAGTGCAGTCTTCACGGCCTATTTTTCAGTTTGTGCAAAGTCCTATTTTTCACATCTTGTTACAGAGAATATTGTGAACAATTTGAGTTACATTTTGGAAAACTGAGAGAGGTTTATCTCAAAAACATTCTTATCTACAAAAACCCCTTTCATGTTTTACATCTCTATCATGGATTGAGATATAAAATCATATCATTGGACCCTAAGTTTGAACAATTTGTGGGGCAGAGTGCAGAAAGGAAGGATGCAGTTAGTGACTGGGATGCCTCATCATCAACTAAGAGTTGCTACAAAATTCAACTTTCTCTTCTTTGTGACCATAAATCCATAGAAATAGTGCCAAATAGATTTATTAGTTTTGAATGTCTTTTATTTAAGTTCTATTAATGTAAACAGTTGGAGATATTTGTGAAACTAATCTTAATATTTTTTCAAGATATTTCAGTTTACAATTAATATAAATACTTCTTCATTTGAAGTATTTTGGGTGGATTCTTAAACATTTCTATAGACTCTTTATTTTGGAATAGAAGTGTTGTTGAACAAAAATTGTATGGCTGGCTGGACAAAGTAATAAAACAAAGGACTTTTACAGGATTCCCGTGTCAAACGAGAAACAAATAAGTATTCTATATCTTATGTTTTTACAGTTTTCTTGTTTAAATATTCATATGTGTTCCATGTCTGAATGATAAATGAAAAAGTATATTTCAGAAAGTGATTTATTGCATTATGTATTTAAAATCGTTTATATTCTTAATGTTTTCTTCTAAGCTATCATAGGTAGGGAATTCTTAATTGCTCCCCGCTTCTTAGTTTATCATTGTGGCCATTTAACAAAGAATTCTTAATTGCTTTTTGTTAATGATCACCCACCTTCCCTCCTCTTGAACTTTGTTGAAGGATTCTTAATTTCCTTTCCTCCTTTTTGAGACCATCTCACCGTTTAAGCTATCATTTGTATCTTGTTTAGCTATCTTGCCCTGTGAAGCCCTCCTTTGTTGAATCAACCTGATCCAGATAAGCCATCTTTTGTTGACTCCATAGCCCAATGGCCTGAAATACCGTGTTCTATCCATCTGCTCCTGAATTCCACCTCCAAACAAAATCAAAACCCCCCAAGCTTTCATAACTAGCCTAATATTCCATAAACAAAGCTAAATCATAAAGAGAGAGCCCTCTCTGAGTACAGATTGGCTAGATTCTGTACTTAAAAGTTGGTTTGTGGTTACCTTGGACCCCTTTCCTTCTTTTGACAACTTCAAGGAAAATTTGAGTGATAACATAGTGGCGACTCCGCTAGGGAAGAACAAATCCTCAGTTAAAGTAAACGTTTGAGAAAGCACTAAATATAATATTTTATGTATCTTAAAGGAATGATTTAAAGTTATTTACTATTTTTCTTCAGAATTGTTTTACAGGTTTAGATCTGATCTATGATGGTGGACAGTGATCAGACACACAAAGGTTAAAATCATCCACCTGGCGACTCCACATCAATTTCACAACTAAGACTCCACTGGAGGAATGAACCTAAAAGAACAATACGAAAAGATCAAGCTTTTAACTTGGATTGTTATCCAAGACATTATGTTCTTTCTAAATTGATAGAGTTTTCCAATGTATATTGTATTTTAGATTAATTTTTTAATTATTCTCTTTTGAAAATTGTAAATATAAAATCTCCTTGCACATTTGAGCATCATTCTTATGACTCTTTTGATGATCAGTTTCCAATCAAGAAGCCCAAAATAATCAAGACTCCATTGTTCAAAGGTCCAAAGCTTCAAATTTCAGAGCAATTCCACAACCAAATAATCCTTATTCCAAAGCATTAATAGTGATACATGATGACAAGATTTGTGGGAAATCTTTCATTTCATGAAATTTTAAATAAATACAGGGATGAGTTCAATGAATTCAGGGATGAGTTATCAAAATTTCAGCTTGATGAAGATTTTTTAAGAGTTGTGTTTAAATTGGTCAAAACAAGAAAAAACTCTCATAGAAATAATATGTGTTTTCTTAATTTAGTTGTTGAAAAATATGAAAATGAAATTAAACTTTTGCATTCTCAAATTCAATCATATAATTTTCGAGATCCTAAAGAATTCTTACAAAATCTTCCTTCTCCAAACCATGAGGAAATTGTACTACCTTTTGATTTGCAGATTGAGGATGATTATGCTTTCAAGAGAAAGATTAAGGAAGTAGTTTTAGGGTTTAGTATTGAGGATACAGCTGATAAATTAGACAATGAATGCCCAGAAGAAACTATCACACTTTATGCTTTTGTTGATCCTATAGCAGATTACATGGAGGTTCTTCTCAACTCAAGTCCTTTAACATGGTTTCTCTATGAGGACCAAATACATTAGCAGTGGCCTTTGTATATCACAGTTTTGATTATGTGGATACATGATCAAATTATGCTTCTGATTTTACTAACAATCAGTCAATCAATTCATTTGTTTTTGCAGCTGCATGATTGGCTTCATTAGCATTTTTGTATTATTTAAATCAGCTTGATTCTCAAACAATATAGAGTAGGTAGGATTTAATTAGATTATGAAATAAATCCTAAAAGATTTGAATCCAATAAAAAGGCCCTAAGATCTTGATGATTTACTAATTTGGTTTGAAGGTTGCAACACCTTTTAGTTTCAAGTCAGATCTCAAAGTTGTGCAGGAAAAGGTTAAAAAGATTTTTAATAAAAAACCAAGGCTGAAGATTCCTACGTAAGTGACAAGGTGCTCAAGTGGGATTTAAGAAGGGAGAATAAAGGTTTGGTGTTGATTGGATGGTAATTTTGGAGTTGAAGCCGGAAGAGAAGGCCCTAAGCTCCAGAAGCTTTACTGTCATACATACAAATAAAGTAGCTGGAAAAAGGAGATTTGTAGAGCACAATTAAAGTCTTTCAAAGGCCACTAATCTACCGTTCATGATTTATCACCAGGGAAAGCCATCCCCAAGTGGAGCCACTGTTAGGTTCCTATACCAATAGGTGTCGTATATCATGATTGACTTGGGTTAGCTCTGAAATATGTTCATACCTTTGCTTGTTGCAAATGTTTTCCATATTTATAAAAAATCAAAAAATTTAAAAAATGTAAAGAGGGTATACCCTAGAAAAAGAATAAAAGGGTAAAAAGAATAAAGAAAAGGTCAAAAAATGAAAGAAAATGAACCTCAACAAAATAAATACCATGAAAGTGTGCAAGTCCAAATGCCACTACTATTTACTTTATACATAATAAAGATTGTGTGCAACTTGTTTCCTATGCCACAACCCATGGTAACCAAATAGCTTAATCTTGGTTATTCCATGTTTTCAATTCCATGTTTTTAGATATAGAGAATAAAGATCTGACCAAACAGTTTAATATTGACAGATAAGTAAATAGGTAGAGTGAATAAAAAGAGCTCAATAGTTTAATCTGAGCCCTTGGATGTAATAATTGTAGATTTAAATATATATCACTATGTAAAAGAAAAGAAAGTGTGAAAAGGGTTTGCCAGTCTAAGGGCACCCTAATAAATAAGTGAAAATGCTAGGATAAAGTAGGTAGGGTAAGTAGACGATGGTTGCAGAATAGATGTGTGGTGAATGGTTAAGTTTAATGCTTAAATCTTTTGTTTTCATCACTTGGAAAAAGTACAACTCATATTGGCTAGATTCTGTACTTAAAAGTTGGTTTGTGGTTACCTTGGACCCCTTTCCTTCTTTTGACAACTTCAAGGAAAATCTGAGTCATAACACATCTCAGGCTTCTGATGTGGTCTGCTCATGTTCTCCATAAAATCCTGCCTTTCTGTCTATGTCCTTCCACTGCTCCTTCCAACATGCCTAATATGAATGGAGGACTGAGTTTGAGGCCAATCCAGTTGATCTTCAGCCTTTGCATGGAGTGCTTGTGCATGGGAACTCTTTTCAATGCCTCCCTCAGCCTCATGGGGGAATGGTATTCTCTAATCTGCACGCTGTTGGGTAGGGCGTTCCATCTTCTTGTGCATGCATGCACACAATCATCCCCAAGTAGCCTAGGCATATCTTGAAAGTGTGCAATGGCTTGTTCCTGATTAACTAGATATTTAGGGGCAATCTAATGGTCATTGACAAGCAAGTTGTGTGTGCTGATGAGTGCCATAGGATCCGATGGCTCATCTCTTATCATCAATGGTTCATTCTGCTCTTTTATTAACAATATTTTCATTTTTGCTACCCTCAATTCTTCATGGTTCATCCATGATGCTATGGCCATCAATTGCAGATCCCCTAGCTTGGCATTGGGGACCCACACATTCAGGTCTGTGAGGGCCATGTTGTGTAGATAGAACTCTACCATTTTTTCTTTGTCCTCGGAGGTGCTTTTCTCACACAAATCCATCAACTGACTATAATCTTAGAAAGGCATTGCACCTCTTTGTGCCAAAGTTTTTATTTGGAATTGAAGCCGTTGATCTTTCAGATAGAGGCCATAAGGTTCAGCTGGTGTTCTGCATTGTAAAACTTCCATGGATAAGCTAGCTATGTATGCCAAATGAGTCTCTTTCTCCTGCAACTGCCTCCTTATTAATTCATTTTCATTCTCAAGGTGGCTTTTGGTAATGGCTTCTTTGTCTCTGAGAGCACTTAATTCCCTACCCATTTCCCTAAGTTTGTCTTCCATGTGGCCAATATCCTCAACTCCTTTGGACTTGGCTATCTGCATCCACCTATGTGTTCTTACTCTCTCTTTTTATAATTCAAAAAACAGTGGAATTGAAAATTTCTGTGGGATTATCTTGCCTCCCTCAAGTAGTTTGTAATAGGAGTCAAGATTAGGTTGGGGGTTAGGTTCTTGTAGATCTTGTGATTCCTCTTTCACCTCTAGCTTTCCTCCTATCATTTCCTCAAGTTTTTGTGTCTCCTGTAGTTTGGACAGTATCTCCTGTAGGACTGTTTTAGGGTCCTGTAGAATTGCCTTCCCCTTCCATGAAAATGACCTTGTAGTCCTCTTTTCATAGGTTATGGGTGTCTTGGAAGGAGATCATTTCACCTGGCAGATGGTGAATCTTCAATGTCAATTGGAGTCTTTAATGAGGGCTGATGTTTTCTTGTTTTAATTCTGGTACTCTTCCTCGCCCTAAAATACATGGAGGTTTTTCTTTTCCTCTTCTGCTTCTGCTTGACTGGTGTATCAAGGGCAGGGAAGGCAGCTAATGCCTCTCTTTCCAAAGTTTCAGGGGACTCTTCTCCTTGCTCTGCCCTCTCTGCCTCATTTTCTCTCTCTTTTGTCTCTTTTTCCTCCTCCTGTTCTATCTCTTTTTCTACCTCCTGGTCTGTCTCTTCAACTCTTCCCTCCTCTATTCCCTTTCTTTCCTCCTTCATCTCTTGCTCTGCTATGTCACCACTGGCTTCATCTTCTCCTCCTTGCTATTATCCCTTCTCACTGACAACAGGACTGACATCTTAGGTTAATGCCTTGATGTCATCCTTAATTGTCATATTTATGAAAACTTCCCATGCTATAGGAATTGTAAGGGTATGGAGGGCTTCCACTACTAGGATTTTGATTAGGCCATGGTGAGCTAGCTACTGTGAATTTCCTTCTTGTACCTTGGTGCTGAACTCAATGAGGGACTGAAGGAGAAAGTAAGGGATACCGAGATTTTGATGTGTTGGGGTATCCATGCCATATCTCTATTCTTGGAGGATTCTGAAATAATATCCATAAACAACGTTGTACCTATCCTCACAAGAAATGTATTTGATTACTTGGTAGCTAACCTCATCCTAGGGATATGGTATACTAGCCCTCCTAATTCCATTTTTGTCTTCAACAAGGGTTTCATTATCTTGGAAAAATTTCTTCTTGGCAGTCTGGCCAATTGGTTTCTCATCTTTACTCCAAGGCAACCCAAGAGGAAGGGTAGTGACCCTACTAATGAATTCAAGGGTTATTTCAATGGTGAGGCCTCTAACGGTTATAGTAGCATGAGTTCTTGTGTGAGGGACCAAAGAGAGAGAAAATTCATAGGAAATTTCATCATCAAACACTCTAAACTTCTCAAAGAAATTCATCCAGTTTTCCCTTGTAAATATTTCCACCACTTGAGGATGTGCATGGAGTCTAATGGAGTTAGTGGGCTCTTTTCTCATAAAATCCCCTGTCATACTGCCTGTACTTCTTTTGAAAAACCCGATATGGAGGTGGAGACAAAGAATTTTGAGTGAAATAGGAAAACAGAGGGGATTGTGTTTAAAAAAAAAAAAAAAAAACCAAAAAATTTTCTATGTTTTTGTACCCTCTCAAAGACTTATTTAATCTTCAATTTGAACCTAACTCTCTCATATTTTGATATTCAATAGAGAGCATCCATGAACCCTACCTCTTCATACTGAAATTCGTGCGAAAAAATTTGTTTCCTCGCTTCAAAATGGCTCCCTTCCCCTCCTATAGAAGCTCGTTGTCCCTCTTGTAGATTTCCTGTAGGTGCTGCTGTAGAAAATGCCGAGAGAAAAAATATGGAGGAAACCGATGGAGGATGATGGATACGAGTCCGTGGGGGCACAAGAAGATTGTGGTGTGGCTATGTTACGAGGAGAAATTGAAGAAAAGGTGGTGTGAATGCATAGGGAGGAGTGCTCATTACCCTTTATGGTTGTTTTCAGTTATGAGTGTTGAGCTGACAAGGTGTACGTTGCCCAGATTAGGACCATTGGTCCCCACCTTCTTGGTCATCATGACCCCCCTCGTAATCATCACCCCATCGCTGCATCAGAGTTAACCCTTCCTCCCACTACCTGTCCTTTTCATCTTTTGCTTGAGTTGACTATGCGCACGTGTGGGTGGTATCTCAGTTAAGTGGAGTCAACTAAATGAAGGTGGCCAAGTTAACTGGCCACCTTTCCCTCTTTTGATTTCAACCATCTCGTTGCCTTCATATGATTCCTAATTACATAAATGTAGATAGAGGAGTGACTTAGCTACTTAGGTGTGATCCAAGTGTATTTTCTACCATCGACTATGAGGTGTTGTGGCTTTCTCTGCTACATGCCTTTGTTTTCCTTCATGCATGTTGTCTCTGCTTGCTGATGTGTTGTTGTTTGTTTTTGTAGGTTCTTATTTTGCTGGATTTGAGCTGCATGTGCCTTTTCAACCTTCATATATGCTGTCCCTCGCTGCTGGTGCTGGACTTCTATGGGATCGGCCGCTACAGGAGCTCCTGTAGCTGCTTCTCCCATTGAAACTTTAGCTATTTCCATGTGCTTGGAGCTCGAGTATGATGCCAGAGGTGGAGCCAAATGATGGAGGAATAGTAGGTAAGCTTCAGGTAAAGTTAATGGTGCATGTCCTCTTTTTGTTTTTTTCAAAACTGAAAAACTATTTTTCTGTGTTTTTTTCTTGGAAAGGAAAAAAATGATAATGATGCTTGGAGTGTGATGCAGGCTTGGAAATGATGTCAAGGAGGTTTGAAGATGGTAAGAGGGATTATAGGTTCCTCATGAAGCTTTTCTTATCCCTCAAACTGCCTTCTATAGACATTTCTGGCTCTTTGTAATTCCTACAGGAGCCTCTTGTAGAAAACACAGAGCCTCCTGTAGAAAACATAGTTTTGGAAGAAGAGATACAGTGGTGTGAAAGAGATGCCAAAAATGATGGAGGAAGGTGTGGAGAAGATGAGATGGTGCTAGTATGAATTTCAGGGTCCCCTTGGCACCTTTTTCTGCTCCCTGTAGTCCTCCTGCAAACCTGTAATGCACTAAAAAATCATTTTTTCTTTCTCTTTCTCTTTTTTTTTTGAAAAACAACTAGGGTGCCTCAGAGAGGTTTTCACCTTAATTGCCTGCCTTGGGCACCTCCAAGGGGGGTTTTCACCCAGGGATCTTATTTTTTCCCTTTTCTTTTTGACATCACTGGGCCACCTCAGAAGAGGTTTTCAACCCAATGATGGGACTCAAGCACCTCATGGAGGTTTTCACTTGAGTCCTTATTTTTTCTTTTTTATTCAGTGAGTGGGTGAAGTGGAAGCTAAGACATGCTCCATTGCCATCATTGTTTTATTAAAAATATTTAATATACTCTCGCTTGGAGAGTGGTTTCTTTTAGAATTTCAACCGATGTCCATTGACAAGCATGGGGATGGCTTCATCATCAATGGTTCTGATAAGAAATGAACCATTGTCATTGCATTTCTCCATAGTGTAGGTTCCCAGCCCTTTTGTTTTCAGCTTGCCTTTGAAATCCTTGTATCTTAAATCATAGAGTAGTGCCCAATCTCCCTCTTGGAATTGCTTCTCCCTAATATTTTTACATGCCATATCTTTCTCTGAAGCTGAACTACCTCTGTATGGAGAAGGGCTTGCAATATGTATTCATTCAATCCATTGAGCTGAAGTAATCTCTCCTTCTGTGAATGGCTGAGGTATAGGTACAATTTACCCGCCATCCTTAGGGTATTGAATTCAAACTCTATTGATAGCAAAGCCTTCTTCCCATAGACCAGTTCATAGGGTGTGAACCCGGTGGTGGTATTCCACGTTGTGTTGTAGGCTCAAGTGGCCTCAACTAATCTGTCCATCCAGTATTTTTTGCTACTGCTCACTACCTTGGTTAGGATCCATTCTAATGCTCTATAAGTGATCTCCACTTGCCCATTGGATTGTGGATGGCAAGGGGTGGAAGTCCTGTGCTTGATATTATGATGTGTGAGCAGGTCTTCAATCAGGTTGGAAGCGAACTGACTGCCTTGGTTTATGAGCAACTCTCTTGGATACCCGAACTTGTAGACTATGTTTTCCCTAAAAAACTGAGCTACTTTTTCCTCTGTCGTTGCTATGAAAGCTTTTGTCTCCACCCACTTTGTTAGGTAGTCGATGCACACAATGATGTACTGCTTCTGATTTGAAGGGGGGTTGATAGGCCCCACAAAGTCCATGCTCACTTCTCAAATGGCTCAAAGGTCACTTGAGGTTGCATGGGAATTTCATCCTTTGGAGTGGGTTTCCCCTTCCTCTGACACCATTCACACTGGCTCATGTATCTCGTCACATCCTGATGAAGAGTGGGCCAGTAGTAGCCTGCTTGCAATATCTTGAAGACAATTCTTTTCGCTGTAAAATGACCTCCACAAGGCCCATCATGATAGGTCAGGAGGATGTCAAAGACTTCCTCCTCCCTGACACATCTTCTCAAGATCTGATCTAGGCCAAGTTTGGAGAGATTGTCTCCAATCCAAGTGAAAGAGGCGATTTTCCTTACTATTTGGCTCTTCTCTTTTGAGGATAGGTGTGGTGGGAACTGTGCTGAAACCAAGTAGTTTGCTATATCAACAAACCATGGAGAGAGTATTGATATAGAAAATAGGTGTTCATTTGGCATTTGGTCATCCATTATTCCTTCTTCACCTGCAGGAAAATTTATTCCAGACAAAAAGTCAACAACAACATTCTCTTTACCAGGCTTATCAATAATTGCCAGATCAAACTGCTGCAGTAAAAGCAACCATCTAATAATGAGAGCATTGACATCTGGTTTGTTCATTAAATATCTAATTGTAGCATGATCAGTGTGCACAAAGGTTTGATAGCTTGTGATATAATTCCTAAATTTGTTTAAGGAATGCATGACAGCCAGGAGTTCCTTCTCGGTCACTGTATAGTTTAACTCTGCCTTTGACAAGTTTTTGCTTATAAAGTATATGGAATAAGGTAAATTTCCATCAATTTGTCCTAAGGCTTCTCCTATTTCTTTTTTCGAGGCATCTGTGTGAATGTGAAAGGGTAGGGCCCAGTTTGGGCCTCTGAGAATTGGGGCAGTCATTAGCTTTCTCTTCAAGGTATCTAGGGCTTCTTTACGGTTTTTCGACTATATGAACTCAACATCTTTGCCTAGGAGGCCAAAAAAAGGAGAGGCTAACTTGTCGAAGTCTTTAATGAATATCCTATAATATCCAGCTAAGCCTAGGAAGCTTCTGACATCTCTCACATTTTGAGGAGGTGGGACCCTTTGGATGATGGCAATTTTGTTGGGGTCCACCTGCAGTCCTTCTTGAGATATTGCATGACCTAGCATGGTCCCTTCAATCATCAAAAATTCACATTTTTTCAAACTGATGGATAGGTTCATCTCAATACGCTTATCGAGAACTTTTCCTACGTTATATAAAGCTTCTTGAAAGTTAGAACCATAAGGAGTAAAATCATCCATGTATATTTCTACTGCATCATGAACTAGTTAAGAAAATATACTCAATATCGCTCTTTAGAAAGTGACTGGAGCATTGCACAAACCAAAAGGAAGGACCCGGTATGCAAAGGTACCCCAAGGACAAGTGAAAGTGGTCTTATCTTGGTCTTCTGGGCTGATTTGAATATGATTGTACCCGCTAAACCCATCTATGAAGGAGAATTTTTTTTTCCCTGCCAGACTGTCTAGCACTTGATATATGAAAGGTAAAGGAAAATGGTCCTTTTTAGTGGCTTTGTTCAATTCGTGATAGTCCACACAGATTCTCCACTTACCATTTTTCTTTGGCACTAGCACCAAAGGAGAGACCCATTCACTGTTAGAGATGGGATAGATGAATCCTGCATCAAGCAATTTCTATAGTTCTTCCTTAACAATATCTTTAAGTGCTAGGTTCATCCTCCTTTCAGGCTGCCTGACTAGCTTGCAATCTTCCTTGATGTATATATGATGAGTACATACTGAAGGGTGCACTCCCTTCATCTCCTTATAACTCCAGGTGAAGGCATCTAGATGTTTCTCAATATGCTTCATAGCTCTTTCTCCTTGGATGTAGATAGGGATGGATTGATTTTCAATGTTCTTTCTGGGCCAAACTCTATATTTTTAACATGTAGAGAAGTGGGATCTGCCACACAGAGATCAGTTGAGGGGTTGTTTTGGGTTTATCTTATTATGTCTTCTAATGGTGATACATTGGGAGATGGATTCTGAATAAAATTTTCAATCATATCATTCTCATCTTGCGGTTTCCCCCCATGGCGATTTCCAATGTATAAAGTGGTGTAGAATAAACTTCGTCCTCATCTTCCTCCTCCAACCAGAGAGGTAGATGATGTTTTAGCAAGGGTTGGGCAGGCAGATATAGTGTTAACTGGTTGGGCATGTGCCCGTTCTTTATGGTCATGTTCCCAGCTCGACAGCTGATGTAGGCATCAGCTGTAGCCAACTAGTGTCTTTCCAGAATGAGAGGATACCCAGTGAGCTTTTCCTTTGGCTGGAGAACTAAGAAATCAGCAGGATACTCCCAAGAATCAATGGAGACCATCACATCTTCCATAATCCCCTCACGGGTCTCTGTGGAGTGGTCTGCTAGCTGCAACATTGTCAAGGTCTTCCTCAAGGAGCCCTAGAGGTTGAGTTTGAGCATTGTGTCCTTTGTCATCACATTAATGGAGGCTCCGAGATCAATCAAGGTATGTGGGACCATTGTGCCATTGATGTGGACATAAACTACTGGGTTTCTAGGGTCTAGATATTTTGGACAGATTATCTGCCCCAACATCAGGTCAGACAGTTATCCTATGACATTGATGGTTGGGGCATCTCTCTTGTGCCTTCCTGGATGCCTAAAGCACTTCTCTTTAGTCAACCTATTGTAGATAGACACATCCTTTATGGCTTGGAGAAGTGGTATCTTCACACATAAATGTTTCGATTCTCCCAGGAGTTTAGTCTCTTTTGGGGTAGGCTGGGTTGTCATGGATAGTCTCTTAGGAAAGGGTGGATTTGCTTTAGGTTCACTTTCCTCTTTATTTTCCTCAACCTCCCTGGGTGGAGGCTGGTTATTTGGGAGAACTTTACTAGATCGCAAGTTAATTTCTTGAATCTCCATGGCATAAGTTGGACATGATGGTTCCCCACTATACATTTGCTGAGCCTATTTGTTGTTCGGGTTTGGGTTTGGCTTGGGAGGCATTTGGGGTTGCCTTGGTGGAGCATAAGGTAAAGGTTGTGGTTAGGCAGGTGTTGAAGGTAGAAGAGCGGCAAGAGAGTTGTATTGGGGCCTCCACCCCTGATATGATGCATTCCACTGAGGTTGTGACTGAGCATATGATTGAAATGAATGGGTGGCTAGTTGGGCATGATATTGAGATGTGAAGGACCAAGGAGGAGGTGTGGACTAGGAAGGATGAGTAAGGGGACCCCAAGAAGGTATGGAGGTGACTTGGTTGGGGTTGTAGTATGCTTGAAATGTCCCTTGCATCCGATGCTGGTATGGTCTAGGTCCATGCAGCCTCTTTGGGTTTATGTAATACATCTGTCCTGTGACTCCTTCGGCCCCTTGGTATATAGCTTTAAGTTCGGGTAAGGAAGGGCACTTATCTATAGAATGATCTTCTTCACAGACTAAACAAACCTCTATAGAGTTCAATGGGCATTCATTCCTAGGATGCCTCCTGGTATATCTAGGGCAAAAAATGGCCAAAACCATCTCTGCTTCCTCTTGTTTTCTTTTGATATGTAAGGTATCCATTTTCATGGCGAGATTTTGCAGCATCTCACTCTTAAATTCTTCCAACATGTTTCCAATTTCACCTTTAACAGATGAATTGGAAGAAGAGGTACTGGCTATGGGTTGACTCCCCCTACCTTTCTTTATGGCTGCCCTAGAATGGTTTCTAAAAACAGCCTTTATGTCCTCATAGGATAGTTGGTAGATGTCTCCCCCGGCCAGTAGATGGAGGATGTCTAAAAGGTCTTCCCGAATTCCCCTGGGCAGGACCAATTTCAAAGACTCGGGGTCAAGGGTAAACCTGGCCCTCTTGTAACTGAGCTAGAACCTCTCTTCATAGTCTTCCAGGGACTCATCACTTCCTATGGTCATTCGGAAGATTTCTTCTTTAGTATATTTTTACCTACAATAGTCTCGATACTTGTTGTTAAATGCCTGCTACATCTGAGCCCAAGTTGTGATGTTATTTCCAGGTAATCCCATGAACCAACGCAATTGTGAATTCTTGAGAGTAGAAGGGAAAAATCTCAACTTTTTCTCATCTTCTGCATAGTCATAAGTTTGATAGATGACAACAAACTCGAACAAGAAGGTGCCAAGATCTTCTGTAGGTAGACCATGGAAGTGAGGTAGGATTGAAGGACTTATATTCTTCATTTTGGTGTCCCCATTGGTTTCCCAAATGGGGAAGGTACCCTCTATTCTCTCTCCATTTCCCCTAGCATTTTTGTTTTCAGCCATTGGCTCCGGAGGAACGTTTTCTTCTTCTTCTTCTTCCCCTATAGGTTCTTCAAATATGTCTGGTTGTTCACCTAAGGGTTCTTCTTTATTGCAGCCACCAAAGAAGAGAGAATGTTGGATGTGTGAAGTAGTGGGGGTGTTGGGCAAAAATTTTCCTAAGTTATCTCTATTCCTACGTGGCATGAAAGGAAATATTTTTGTTTGGTTTTTATTTTTTCCCACACTGAAAGTACCTACAGAAACTGAAATTGTGAATTGAACAAAACAAATTACAACTCACTGAAATGAACTTGATGAATGGAAATTTGTAGAATTGAGAAGGAAAGCAAGGAAATGCAGAACTGAAAGAAAAGAAATGACTAGTCTACTTTTGCTGAAATAAACTATTAGCAGAATTTTGCAATAGGAAATAAAAGAAAGCAGTAATCATATAATACTCTGATGCTTCCTCAGAGGTGGCACCAAAAAGTGGTGAGCACCAGTATTGCAGCAAGAATTTTGCAACTCATGGGCTTCCAACTTTACTTTTATCAACCCGGTAGTTCGTAACAAACTTGGAAGCATCGGTGCTATATGCACAAGTACTAGTTCTCACTGCAGGTTGTCACTTGGTCAGCCGATGCGAGATCACTAGGAGCTCAAGCCAACTTCTATAGATTTCAAAAGAAGATCTATGTGTGTTGAAAGGAAAGAAAGATTACTCTATAGATGCTATTCTAGCTATAGAAAGGAGAAATACTAGATTGTAAAGCAAAATCTAGTAAACCCTAATTAACAAGCTAATTCTACTTTTTGCCAAAGACATTATAAAAACCATGAAAGGAATACCATTACCTACTCAAGGAAGTAAACAACATCTAACTGTGCTATTTCTGGAAGTAGATAAGCAAAAAACATATTTTTGGATTTTTATGTATTTTTATGTGAGTTTAACATGCATCTAATTTATTGTGTGTGAGTGTGGTAGCGAACAGGTGGCGTTAGAAGGTGGTTTTGGAGCTTGGGAGGAAGTAGGATGGTGTGGATGGGTCCTATGAGGTCTTAGGTGGACTTCTGGAGGCTTTTCCCACAATCAACCTTCAAAAGAAAGCCTACAGGAAAAACTACAGGACAGAGGAAAACTACAGAAGGAAAACAGGGAAACTACAAGAGGCATACAAGAGAAGGTCGAGAGAAATTTTCGCTGTTTTGAGGGTTTGAGAGTGGGTGGAAAAGGTGGGTGAAGGTTGGAATGAGGTGTTAGGGTGCCTAAGGTCTACCATGAATCAACAACAGAGAGAAAGATGATTAGGTTTTCTCAAGGAGAGAGGAAGAAGTTCTACGGAAAATGAAGGAAACTAGGGAAGAATTGAGGTGAGGTTTGGGAGACCTATAGGGCATGGATCAGATGGAGGGTGTGATTGCTAGTAAGCTAGCCTACTACTGGAAAATATATGCTGCATAGAAATTGACAATCAACCAAGAAAATAAAGAAACCAATGAAATGAGTCTATCCTAGGAAAAACAGAGTTCCACATTAAAGTGGCCTAAACTATGATATATAGAAGAAAATGTTGAGAAACACTGTAATAAAGGAAAGCCTGCAAAAGGACTATTACAAATCAGGAAGTGAACATGATAAATAATATCTAAAGCAAAACAAAACTGGACTACCAACCTACTATAGAGCGGCAAACACTATAAGTCCTAGGAATGAGGAAAATCTGTGTTTTTGGGGAAGCAAGAGAGTTTTTTCCTCAAATCATGGTCCCAGAGGGAGGAAGATATGCCAAGGCACTATTGCTATCCTTTTGAATCTTCTCTAATTACTTCTTAACCTGCTACAGAAAGCACAAATGGAAGAAAACTACTAAATCATCAAAAGCAACCTATTCTTAACCATAAGAGAAATACATCTAACAACAAACTAATCTACAAACTGAAGTAAAGCATACAAATACAATTGAAGAGAAGCTTGGTTGCTTGGATTGGGCCCTAACCCAAGAGCTTTAGCCCTTTGAGGTAACCTAGTGCTAGCTCAAAAAGGATTACATCTTCATTATCAAAAGATAGCAAGATTACATAAAACTGTCATAAAATAGTAAGCTTGAAATTTGAGCAGAGTTTACATAAGAAAAAAGTCGACCCTTGTGAGGCCCTAGGCCTCTCTACTTATACATTTGAAGCTATCAACAACTTCCTTAAAATCAGGGAGTCTTGGCTCCCAATACTCGAGATAACTAACAATCATCTTCCACTTACTTGGCTGCCTTCTAGTGCATGATTCAGCTGCTTGTACTCCGAGCTGAATGAAGGGGAATTCAAAGTGAGGAGCAATAAATGAGGGGGATTCCCTCCTACAAGTCCTATCCTCTATCTAATTTGATTTATTGCTACAGTTTGACCACTAGATCCTTGACTTTGACCTCGAAATTCATCAATAATCTGCATTAAATACATGTTAGACAACATGGCATAATAACTAACTCAACTCACCCTATAAGCATAAATATAATCAGAAAATCATACAATAAGCTAAGAGAATGGTTGATTTGACACGGTTAGGAGGTAAAACGAGCCCATATAATTACCAATTTATGAGGTTCATCAGCTGGGTCTTCATTCTCCCTAGCAAATTTCTTGAGGAACTATTTATTATAGAGATTCTATGGCTCTGGTACATTGTACATAAGCCGCAGAATGTGCGGTGAAAAATATCCCATAACCTCCTACCTGCTATTCTTGAATTCTCTATGTGAGATGTCCACCTAATGGATTATCCACTTAACCATATCTGTATGTGGAATTATCTTTGGCCTTGAGGCCATGCAGTGCAGAAATGAGCATGTTGTCTTGAAGAAGGATGCATCGGAGGAAATATGACCATCGACTGTGGCCTTTGTTACTAGAGGTATTGGTTTCTCTTATTCTAATAAATCATACATGGCCTCCCATGTTGAGGTTCCTCCTTCTTTGCTGCATTTAATGTCAGAGAACGAAGGGATCATTTCTGATTTTTCAGATGCGGCTGCCTTACCCCTCTTTGCCATTGCTCCCAACAACTCTTGCTATGGATTGTTCTTGAAAATGGAGCAAAGCAAAAGCTATCAGATAGACATAAGTAAAAATGAACATAAGAATGAATGATACCAATGACTTTGAAAAGGTGACAAGAAATGAGTTTTTATTAAATGCAAGTGAGAAGATATCGTATCACGTCGAACAAATTTTCAAACGTAAATGCCATTAATCCGTACTAAATTCCCACTAATGGTTCCTTATCCCTAGCTTTATTTCTCATTAATATTTTGCATCGTAAGTCGGGAAAGAAACTTATTAGGGTCACGAGTTTTTTAACTGCGAAAATGTTGATTTTGCAATTTGTGATGCAATATTGCAGATCACATTATCGCATTTTGTGTGTGCGCTTTCTTTCCCATTCCTTTGGTTTCTGCGAAATGTGATATGGAGGACGTTCTTTATTAGTTTTCAAAGCATAGCTTATTTTATAGGATTTTCTTTGTAAAGCATTTTTTCGTTGTGCAACAGACTTGAGTGTTTTTATAACATATTTGGCAATCGGGTCCAAGGTCCCATCGCATTTCACAATATCGAAGGGATGATAAGTTTTCAAATCTTTCTTAAGGGTTTCCAATGCGATGCGATAAGGATGAACGTGTCATCGTAATATCGCATATCACATGGTTAAATATATTTTGTTAGGGTGTACTCTTTCCAAGCGGAGATATCCGATGCAGGCCTTACTTTAATAAGAAATGTTTTAGGACTTAGTTCAAATGAAAAGTATAATAGTTTAAAGGTTAAGCGCGGTAATACATTTTGATCGTTTTTTCACAAGTTTTGGTTGCTAACATGGCTTTTGACATGCTTGGTCATGCGATATGTGAAAAGGCAAGCATTTGCTAACTTTTCAAAGGGTTTCATCTTGATATCTTGCTTTATTCCAAAAAATAACAAGAAAATGCCTAAATGTTAAATTTATTTTTTTTGGAAGGAATTTTTAAGGGTCCCCATTTATTAATAGAATATTAGCTATTATGTTAACAAATGGGGGGGAGGGGTTGTTAAATAGCACAACATAAGGATATAGTCAAAGAAGAGCTGCAGAAGCTGCTGGATGCATGATTCATTTACCCTATCTCGAATAGTGAGTGGGTGTCTCCTTTGGTGTTGGTTCCAAAAAAAAATGGAAAGTGGAGTATTTGTGTGGATTATCGAGAGCTAAACAAAGCCACAAAGAAGGACCATTTTAGTCTACCTTTCATTGACCAAGTGTTAGATGGTCTGGTAGGAAAGAATTTATTCTCTTTCATGGATGGATTCAGTGGGTACAATCAAATCCAGATCAGTCCAGAGGACCAGGATAAAACCACCTTCACCTATCCTTGGGGTAATTTCACTTATAGGGTCCTTCCTTTTGGTCTATGCAATGCCCCTTACACTTTCCAGAAAGCAGTCCGGAGTGTATTTGCAGAGCTAGTCCATGATGCAGTAGAAATTTATATGGATGATTTGACAGCCTATGGGTGTGGTTTCTAGGAGGATCTTTCTAACCTGGGAAAGGTGTTAAACAAATGCATTGAAATGAAATTATCCCTTAGTCCCGAAAAATGTGAATTTTTTTTATGATTTCCAGGACTGTTCTAGGTCACTCAATATCCCAAGAAGGACTACAAGTAGACCCAAACAAGATAGCCATCATCAAAAGGGTTCCAACTCCACAGAAGCAGAGGGATCTTAGAAGTTTCTTAGGGTTAGCTAGATACTATAGGAGATTTATAAAAGATTTGAGAAAGTTAGCTTCTCCCTTATTTGGGTTATTGGCCAAAGACTCTAAATTTTTATGGTCAAAAAGCTGCCAAGAAGCCCTGGACACCCTAAAGAACAAGTTGACTACTGCACCTATTATCCGAGGCTAGGATTGGGCTCTTCCTTTTCATATTCATGGCGATGCCTCTCACAAAGCTATAGGAGAAACTCTAGTCTAGATAGATGACAAACTACCTTATGCCATTTACTTCATCAGTAAGAATCTGTCGAAAGCCAAGTTAAACTACACAGTAACTGAAAAAGAGATCCTAGTTGTTGTACATTCATTGAATAAATTTAGAAATTACATTATTGGTTACCAGACATTTGTACATACCGACCATGCTACAATTAAATACTTGATGAACAAACCTGATGTAAATGCCCATATTATTAGATGGTTACTTTTATTGCAACAATTTGATTTAACTATTATTGATAAGCCTGGCAAGGAGAATGTAGTTGCAGATTTTTTTATCAAGATTGACTTTTCTTGCAGGGGAGGAAGGAATGGTTGATGATCAGCTACTAGGTGAACATTTATTCACCATTTTAGTTCTCTCTCCATGGTTTGCTGAGATAGAAAACTACTTGGTATCTTCACAGTTCCCTCCAAATTTGTCCTCCAAGGGAAAGAGCAGAATCATAAGAAAAAGCACCCCATTCACTTGGATTGGGGGCAATCTCTTCAAGCTAGGTGCAGATCAAATTATGAGAAGATGTGTCAGGGAGGAGGAATTCTTTGACATCCTCCTAACCTGTCATGATGGGCCTTGTGGAGGTCACTTTGTAGCCAAAAGAACAACATTCAATGTACTACAAGTTGGATATTACTGACCCATTCTTCACCAAGATGTAAAAAGGTATACCATCCAGTGTGATCAGTGCCAAAGGATGGGGAAGCCTACCCCCAAGGATGAAATGCCCCTACAACCTCAAGTGACTTTTGAACCATTTGACAAGTGGGGCATAGATTTCAACGGGCCCATTGACCCTCCATCCAGACAGAGGAAGTACATCATTGTGTGCATCAACTACTTAACAAAATGGGCTGAGCCAAAGCTATCAAGGTAGAAATAGATGAAAATGTGGCTTAATTCTTGAGGGAAAATGTATTTTATAAGTTTGGATACCCTCGAGAGTTGGTCATTGATCAAGACAATCAATTTACATCTCACATGATTGAAAATATGTTAAGCCATCATAAGATCAAGCACAGAAAATCCACCCCTTACCACCCATAGGCTAAGGGGAAAGTGGAAGTAAACAACCAAGCATTGGAAGGTATTCAGACCAAGGTGATTAGCAACAACAAAAAGGATTGGGCAGAAAGATTGGTGGAGGCCACTTGGGCCTACAATACTACCTGGAAGACCATCAATGGCTTCACTCCTTATGAGCTGGCCTATGGGAAGAAAGCCCTGTTGTCCATTGAATTTGAATACAACACCTTAAGGATGGCAACAAAACTAGATCTAGATATCACAAGGACACAATAGGGAAGATTGCTCGAGCTACATGGGTTAGATGAATTTAGGATTCAAGCCCTCCTACACACAGAAGTGACTCAAGTACAAAGGAAAATCTAGCATGACAGAAATATCAAGGAAAAACTGTTTCAAGAAGGTGACTGGGTCTTGTTGTATGGCTCCCAGTGCAAAGATTTCAAACGAAAGTTAATGACCATATGTTTGGGACCACATGTGGTAGAAAATTTTCATGACAATGGCACTGTTTAGATAAGAACCATCGATGCATAAGGTATCCCTTTGCTTGTTAATGGGTACATGTTAAAGCTCTATAAGAAGCCCTTACTAAATCAGGAATTCATCAGTAGCATCAACAAGGTAGTGATGGTGATTGGAGAAGTCTCAACTTCCACCTCCCCAAGTTCTTAGAAAAAAGAAAAAATAAAAATAAAGGGACCTAGGTGAAAACCTCCATGAGGTACCTCAGTCCAACTTTTCGGTTGAAAACCTCTTGAGGTAGCCCAAGAGTATTAAAAAAATAAAATAAAATAAAAAAGAGAAAAAAATTAAATCTTTGGGTGAAAACCTCTTTTGAGGCACCCAGGGAGGGAAACAAGGATGAAAACCTCCTTCGAGGCAACCTAGTTGTCTTTAAAAAAAAAAAGAGAGAAAAAAACAATAAGAAAAAAGAAAAAAAATGAAAAAGAGAAAAAAATACAAAAGAATAACAATTCTGTTTTTGCAGGTTTGTAAGAGGATGGTGTGCACATGCTATAGAGGACAACAAACCCTACCACAAGCCATGTTTTCCTTCATCCACCTCATCTCCTCCATACTCCCCATGTTCTTCCATCCATACTCCACTCCAGATGCCAATTCCAAGCAACTCTGTGTTTTCTCCAGGATTCCCTGTAATACTACAGGAATTTCCTGTAGGTTTTACAAGAGGCCATGAAAACGTTTATAAAGGGTAGTCTAGTGGCCAAATGGTGACACAAGCCTGTTTTGGGTTATGAAAAGATCCATTGACCTCACCATACCTTAGCCAACACCCTCCATGACCATGTCACCACTGTATACATCAAATAAATCAATTTAGAAATAAAAGAAAAAAAGAAAAAACATCAAAAATATACCTGTCAAAAAAGAATACCCCGTCTTCCACTCATTCCAATGCCCATTCAACTTCCAAAGCAGAGAAGAGATGCAAAAGTTCAAGAAAAATGCAGCGACAGGACATCCTATAGGAATTCCTGTAGTAGCCTATTCCAAAAAAAAGACCATAACAACTCCAATCCACCTTCAGCACAAAGATCACAGTGATGGGGAAGCTCCTCCAGAGCTCAACAACAATAAAAGCTATTACCTGTACATCATCAAGGGAGCAACTCATCAAAAAAATAAGAAGAAAAAAACATAGTCGAAGAATATCCAACAAGGTCAAAGAAAAATGAATTAGTACCATTCTCTAGCATGCATCAACGAAGAAAAGGAGAAACATGTATGTCATCTCACCAACACTCCCTCATAGGTATGAATATGAGTAAATTGTAGGAATGAGGTAGGAAGTTGATTTTATAAGTGAAGGTGGCCAGTTAACTTGGCAACCCCCGGTTAGATAACAAGAAGAAAAAGGGTTAGTCAACTCCACACATGGGAAGGTCACATCAAAACAAGAGGAATTAATAAAAAAGTGGCTAAGTTACAAAGAATGGAAGTGGGAGATGATTACAAGGAAAGGTGATGTGATAAACTGGTAGTGGGACCAACGGTTTGAAAGTAGGTATTTTTACCTAGCTAGCCAACACATCACCTTAGGAAATCATCCACAAATAGGAATAATCACTGACTCCCATGCGAAGTGTTAGTATTTCAAAAAGCTGAAGGCAGAGGCAACTTTGAGGACTCAATGAAAAAATTTTCTCTCAACATCCCTACAGTGGAAACCTACAGGAAATAGTCAGCATCTACAACAAACTAGAGCACCTACGGAAACTACAGGAAGGCTACAAGATACAGAGAGAATTACCACACAGAGTTGCAAGAGTAAACCAAGGAGCATTGATTCAAGAGTTCTCATCACCAGAGAGTAGGAAAGGGAGGTAGGTGCCATACCTTCTGTGCTTTTCATCTAAAACGAAGAAATCATCCTTTCTTCTGAGTAATTCTATAGACATAAAAGTAGAGAGAATTCTGTGAAGGTTAGTGAAGGATAAAGTCTGAAACCTCATCACCTACCATAGTTCTTAACCTATAGCCACACAAAACTCCCTCAAACAAGAATTTCTAGAAAATATGACAGAAGATTTCAACAAAAGAGAGCCCACCAACACAACCAGAATACACCAGCATCCTATGGTGGTAGAAATATTTACAAGGCATCAATGGATGGGATTCTTTGAGCTATTAAGGGGATACAATGATGATGTGGCTAGAGAATTTGCAATGACACTCATACCTCTCACTAGAGCCAGTGCCATTTCTGTAGTGAAGGGTTTGTCAGTAGAAATTACCCCTGAGAGTATTAGCAGGATAACTACACTCCCCCTAAGATTGCAATGGAGAAAAGAGGACAGAACTAACATCATTTTTGTAAAGAAAAGTTTTTTCTTGGAGGGAGAAGAACCAATTGAAAAAAAAATGGGGTTAGAAGGGATAGAATCCCATATCCATGGAATGAGGTGAGTTACGACATCATCAAGTATATTTACTGTGAAGGTAGATACATTGTATGAATACCACTTTAGACTCCTACATGAGCTAAGATTTGGAGAAGAGACACCTCCTCATAACAGACTTAGTATACCTTATTTTATGTTACAATCAATGATAGATATGAGAATTAAGGTACAAGAGGGAAAACCTTAGTAGCTAGCACATCATGGGTTGATCAAACTAATCCTTGAAGATGCTCTACACAATTTAAGAATCCATATTGCATGGACAACATTTGCATACATGTAGGAAGAACCAGCAATTTGATCCATTGAGTATGATAGAAGCCATACTGCTAGTGAGGGAGAAGAAGAAACAAAAGATGACAAAGAGGAAGAAACAGAGAATGGAAAGGAAGAAGATAAAGAGGATGAAGAAGAACATGAAAAATAAGATGAAGTACAGAAGGATGAACAAAATTCTGAAACACAGAGCAGGGAAGAAGAACAATCACCAAGGGTGTCTCTAGAGCCTACAGAGAAGGAGGCAACAACAACTCTAACTACCCTAAGTACACCTATCAAATCAAAGTGGAAGAGATGAAGCCAAACTCCACTTTACTTCAGGACAAGGAAGAGCACTAGGATTAGACAAGGGAGACCTCAAACCCTTACCAAAACTCCAATTGTCATAGAGGACTCACCAAAACAATAAGAGAAAGTAGTCCTTCTAGGGAGAAAGGAAGGAGAAGGAACATCAAAACAAGATTCTCCCAAGTCTCCAATCACCTATGTTAGGAGACCTATCATCAGGTCAACCTCAACAAAAGGAAAAGGTCTCCTATAGGAGACACAGTCGGACCTACAAGAAGTAGAAACAATCCTACAAGAAACCCTGTCAAACCTATAGGAAACACATAAAAGAGATTAGGAAAGGTTGCAAGGGTAAAGGGAAGGAAAAGAGGAAGGAATTACTCAAGAAAAAATAGAGGAAGAGGCCCAGGAGTTGAAGGAACCTAGCCCGTATCCAAACCTCAAATCCTACTATAGATTCATTGAAAGAGGTAGGATGATACCACAAAACTTTTCCATTACTCTATTCTTTGAACTTGAAAAAGAGAGGGAAAGGACACATAGGTGGATGAAAATTGCTAAATCAAAAGGGGTAGAGGATGTAGGCCACATGGAAGAGAAGTTGCAAGAAATGGGTAGAGAATTAAGTAGCATAAGGGATAGGGAAAATATAATGAAATCTCATTTAAAGGTTGAGAACACATGGCTAAGAAAGAAGCTACAGGAAAAGGAAGGCCAATTGGAAACTATGGCAAGTTAATCCTTGGAGGCACTTCAATGCAGGATGTGAGAAAATTCATATGCCTTATGCCTCAAAGAACAATGGCTGCCATTTCAGATAAAAACCCTAGCACAAAGAGGAAATATGCCTTTCCAAGACTACAGGAAATTCATTGACCTTTGTGATCAAAGCACCCTGGAGGATAGAGCAAAGACATATCAATTCTACCTACACAATTTAGCTCTGACAGATTTAAATGTGTGGGACCCAAATCCAAAGCTAGGGGACTTACAATTAATGGCCTTGGAATTTTGCATGAGTCATGAGGAATCTAGAGCTACATAAATGAAAATGGTATTGGAAAGAGAAGAAACAAAGCCCCTTTTCATCAGAACATATCAATCTAACCCAATGGCTATAATCAACTCTCACAACCTCATTGCAAATGATCCCAATCTTGCACCAAGATACCTTGCTGTACAAGAATAGGAAGTCACTCATTTTGAAGACATGATAAGATTGCTAGGAGATGACAACTAGCAAGCCTGCCAAAGGAGATGGAACACCTTACCCTACAACCTAAAGATCAAATAATATCATTCTATTGATAAAATGATGGATGAACTAGAGAGAGTCCCAACGTATAAGAAAAAATTACATAGATTCAAGATCAAATGGATTGGAATAAAACTCAGCCCACCATTTCTTTTAGATATATTAAAAGGAAGAAAGGAATAAGAATAAAGAAAGTAGTGGGAAGAAAAAGAGAGGAATGCAAGGTTTTATCCACAATAGGAGGAGAGTACATCAGAAGCCTGGAATGTCAGGGAGGCCACCAAAGAAATGAAAGGCATGGACATAGATTGAGTTGCTCAGAGGATGAGAAAATTTTTCAGTAGGGGGTGATGATGAGGCTCATCAATGGGTAAATTTTATGGACCTTAATACCTCCAACTTACTAAAATCAACTTTTCTCATCATTCTTCACATGTTTTGATTATGTTTTGCTTAATGATGAGAGTAAAGATGAGATGTCATGTCTAGTGGTATAATGTGCATTGATTGCGGGTTTTGGAGCAAATTTTGGCTAATTAAAGTGCAGGAACTTGAATGGAGACATGAAAGAGAGATTCTAGGAGACAGGATCTCCCTCCTTAACTCCCCACTCACTTGAAAATTCCTCAATCCAATCTCATCAACTCGGAGTTGCAAGCAACCGAGTCATGAAGTTCTTTGGTAGCCAAGCCAGTGACAATTGAAGACTAATCGATCTCGGGATTGGAGCCAAACCCCCCTAAATTTAAGGAAGTTGTTGGTAAATTCAGTTGTATAAATCAAGAGGCATAGGGCCTCATTAGGATTCAGATTTTTTGTTCAAGATAACGAAGCAGTTTTTGAATTGAAGCATTGTAACCAAGCACTCTTATGTATTTATGATTTCTTTAAGGAAAATGAGTAGCATTCCATTGATCCAGCATTGAGTTGACTCAGAGGGCTAAAGCTCTTGGGTTAGGGCCCAACCCTAGCAGCAAAGGTTCCTCTTATTGTATATGTATGCTTAGGTTATCTCATAGTGAATTGTTAAATTGATTTTGGTGTTGTTAATTTGCAAGTATTGGTAGATTTGATTAGTTTGCTTCCATTTGTGAATAGTTATGATAGTAGCATTGCAGTGATAAGAATATATTCCAAAAATATTGATAGAAAGTGGTTTTCACCTCATTTATCCCTTTTAGGGATCATGGTTTGAGGAACACTTGTCATGCAGCCCAAAAAGACATAATTCTTGATTTTTGTGTAATTTAAGGTTTTCTTGCTAATTAGGTCACTATCTTGTAGTTTCATAGATAAGTTGCAATTACTATTTTATGATATCTTAAGTTTTTCATTGATCTCATCTCACTTTCATATTGGTTCCAAGCATTTCCATGCATGAGCTTAGCAAGTAAATGGTGATAACTATGTTTTCTTTTACTTGAATACACCTTTCTTATTTTTGATGAGTTTTTATATGAATGTCAAGCATGATGTTTGTTGTTGAAGGAGTTTCTAAATTGTAGGGAGACCTCATCTCATCAACCTTAGCCAAGCCATATCCACCCATGATTGCAAAAAGTCACTAAGGTCTCAATTCAAATTCTTGTCTTATGAGGAAAATTTTCCATCTCCGTTGAGCAAATCCAACCATCTTAAAGCTTTGGCTTGAGTTCTAAGTAAGTGCCTATCACTCCCATGCATTATCCCCTCCTTATTCACCTTTTCAAAGCTCCACCCCACCTTCTAGACCACTCCCGAAGCTTTCGGCCTGTTCTTTTAGTAAAACATGGGATCCTATAGGTGAACTAGTACTTCCTGTAGACATCTTGTAGGAAAACTTGTAGTAGCCTGTTATGAGCCCGAATTGAGAAAAATCATCACTAAAAGCATATATTAGGTCCCTTATTTCCCTCCAAACCATATGAACCATTATACTCCTTTTCCTTCACACCTGTCTCCCCTGCCAAAGAACTAAGCAGGTTTAGCATTTACATTTTTCAAGCAAAATGATAAAAAGAAAAAGAGTTATATTACATTTGTTCTTGCACACAACAATTAGCATTCTTTAGATAATGTTTCATTCTTAGACTAGTTAAAACCTCACGTGTTAAAATAGGGTTATTTTGCAAGAAAAGTAGGTTAGCAAGTAGATCAAGGATTTCATTTTGTTTTGCAAGAATTCCTTTTAGCCTTTCCTTCATGCAATAGACATCATTTCTTTTCTTTCAATTAGTGTAAATTTCCCTTCTCCAAATTGGTAATTAGACTTCTAGTCAATAGAAGGCTAGTCTGAGAAACCATAGCAGTCTATCGCCCAAGCTCAACAATGAAAAAGAGTAGACAAATTACTTCTATTTGTGTATACAACACTATCACCTTCAAGTTTTTATGAACCTTGGTTTGATGAAGTAAAGTTGGTAGCCCCAAGAGTTGCAACACCCTTGCTGCAATACTGGTGCTCATCAAAGAATGCGTCGTGAAAGATTATAACATGAATTAACTTATTGTAAAGGGGGTATTAATACTTTTTAAACTTAGGAGTTATTGAGGGTTTGGTGATAACACCTTCTTATAAGGGTGTGAGTTTCAATCCTAAGGGATAAGGCTACGTTATAGGACTTCTTTAGGGCATGGGAAGTGTTATCGTTTTGGAGATAGACTAGACCCTATTCTAGGTGTTGACCTCTTTTCTTGATAGGGGAAAAGGATCAACCTTGTACGATATATATATTATACAACTAGAATATCAACGATTAAACATTCAACTCATGCACCTATGAGTGTACTAGGTGTTCTTCAAAGCAAAAACAAAATATGTATACAAATGAATAAGATTAAATTCTCATAATTTCATTCCACTTAGTCATCCATAATCATAAGCGAAGAAACATATTTGAAGCCAATCTAGATAGACAGAAATAGAAAATATTGGTCCACATATTCAAAGAACTATAAAATGATATCACACGTTTAAAATCCATGAGAATAGGAAAACATTCATGAGACCCTTCTTTTTTGAGAATTGAAGTTTCCAAATTACAAATGAAATCCCTTCCAAAAATAATCTCTCTATGAGAGTCAAATGTTGGGTTGTGTTATATTCTTTGCATGACTAGCCCATGTCATTAACCGGGGGGTTAGAATGGGGGTAGAACCCCCCTTTGCTACGCCTATTGCGTAGTGGGGGGAATCACGGGGGTTTGAGGGGTGCAGGTAACCCCACTATATGAACCATTAGGTTCGTTCTTGCCCTCCAAGTCATATGAACCATTATACTATATTATGTTAGGCGGACCTACCTATGTTTTTGTGCATGTTTTTCACACATGGTTTTGGACGCGAAGGTTTTTGGTCCATGGTATTGGATGCTTCGGCATGTATAAATATGTATTGTAACATTGAAAGGAACATAATCAAAAATCAAGCTCGTAGTCTCGATTTTGGGATCTAGGGGAAAATCTCTGTGTATATGTGTTTTATGTGTTATGCTCTCACATTGTTTATTTTCTGTGTTTTAGAATTCGTATGCAGGTAATTTATGTATGGGGTTAAAACCTACATCAAAGAATAATTTATGGACAAAAGTTTTGTAATGGAGTCACGTGCCTAAAGTACAATCACAAAATCATGTTAGTTAAGTGTAAAAATAGATGTGTTTGTCCCCAAGGCACTAGGATTTGGCTACCCTAGACCAAATGGTAATGATAAAGGTACTTGGAAGAAAAAAAAGAAATACAATTGTGGATTAGATTTAGAAAACATGCAATAGTTGAATAAAGTTGGATTAATCTAGTACTTTTAAGATATAAGGAAATTGCTTCAAAGAAAAACAAACACTCACAAAATGGCAGGAGGATCACATGTGGAATGCAAATCCCCTTGAAGTTGAAGAAGTACCCATTTATATGGCTGCAAGAAAGATCATTATCGTAAATACGTGGCTACTTATTGAGGATTAAATATTTCTTGTAATGATTAGTGTGGCCATTCTTCAATACATTATTTCATTGGAGGAACGATGATTGCTTTCGTTACTCATAACTCAAATATTTCTTCCTTAATTTCTTGTGCATCCAATTGTATTTGTTTGGTCACAGGTAATTGGTCCTCATTGTCATTGGAAAAAGTAACCAACCACTTCTTAATCTTAGTTGATGCAAAGTATGTTAAGTTGTTGAAATCAAAACCCAATGATGTTTTAATAATCTCTAATTCTTCTTTCAATATATCATTGGGAACCATCATGGAATCCATGATCATTCATGGGCCATGAAGGCCTTTTACAAATTTGATAGCTTTTAGAAAGGTGTTACTCCTACAATCATCAATACTCGAACACTCAACAATGGCATATTGTAGCATTTTTATCTTATAAAACCACCCAACTTTGATTTGCTTTATCCTTTCAGGCTCTGAATGCCTTGTTGGGTTCTCTAGAAGTCAATTTGAGTATTGACCTTATTTACAAAAGTAGACAATTGATTATCAAGAAATTGTTGATAATCTTGGATCCTTCTTTAGATATTCAATAAATGAACAAATCATTTCGGATAAGTTCCTCAAATGTAATATTATTTCTCATACTTCTTCAATAATTTATAATAACCTATTAATGTTGGTTGCGACATATGATCTAACACCGTTTAGTAGGTGTACTATTTTCCTAATTTTTTTTGGGGTGTGTTAGGCATAGTATTTGAAATATTTAGTGTTTGAATAACTAATGGGGTCATAAATAGTGGAGCATGATGAAGAGCTTCTTCAAGCTCATTTATCCTATTTTGATCCAGGTGGATGTTGGTGGCCACCCACCTATCCCATTTGGACCCCCACAATTGTCTCTTTCAGTTTTTTAGTTTCCTTAATTATAGCACAGTTTTATTTTTAGCAGTTTTTTGGGTCTTGAATTTCCGGAGCCGTTTTGAGGCCCTAAACGACATTTTCTAGGAAATCTACAGCCAACGATTTTTTTGTCAAAAAATCGTCTTTTCCGTCGTAGTCCTCAGAGATATCTTTCCAATGGGCTATCATGCGCATCAAACAGAGATAATTTGACCAATTCGTGACCCTGGGAAGTTGGTTGTCCAACTCACCCCAAACGTGGCCCACAATTTGGCGTTTCATCTTCTACGGTTAGGTTTCGGGATGTAAAGGGTTTTCCATTGTTTCTCAACAATAAATAGGCATTTGAGCCTCATTGTAAGATAGTTCAGAGGCATGTAGCGATCATATCTCTTCTCAGAGATAAGCTACCATCGCCCTAGATGGTTTATTTCTGTTTCTGGTTGTAAGCATATTTCAGTATTTTCCATTAATGAAATGAAGTATTATTTCCGCTGCATCTTTGTGTATATGGTTATCAATGTTTTGTTGCATTCCTGTTTAAATTCGGATCATTTTCCCAGGCTTTAGATTAGATTTTCCTATTTTGCAATGAAGTATGTGAGATAGGGAAAATTTTAGGGGCTAATATTAACAAATGAGTTAATTTTCCATGCTTAAAAAAAAATATAATTTCCATTTTTCTAAAAATAATTTACCCAAATTTTATAATATAAAATTATTTTACCGTAAAAATCACCAATATTTTATAGAGAAAATATAGAATAATTAAAAATTTCAATACTTTTATGGAAATATTTCCAAATACTTTTACGAAAATATTGCCAAATATTTTATAGTTTGCATATTAGGTACTAGTAAGATTCACCAATGTTTCTAAGATCAATTTTCATCCTTAAATTTTTTCTTGGTATGAGAGCTTCACTTGTAGTCAGATGTTGCTTTAAAAGACCTACGGTTCCAACTCTAACCTGAGACTTCCATTGGTGAGTAATATTCTTATTTGAAACCTTCACCTTTTCAAATTGCAATCTTCATTTACTTGTCACACTGAGTATTATGTATGGTTAAGGATTGGTCTTTGAAGTGGCCAGTTCTTCAATAATCATTTCCTCCATCATTCTATAGGTTTCAACCATACACATCATAACCTAATCATGCATTGCAATACTATCAGCCTCCATGTCATTAGGTCCTTCTACATTCTGAGACCATTTTTTACTACAACTTACACTTGGATGAACTAGTAATATGTGAATTTTCCTATAACAAGCATCAACTACCCACCTGGGGATTTTCCACTCACTATGTTACCAATACCATAACATAATATAGATACATAACATGACCAAATAGTAAAATATTAAGTAGAAAATACATAAAATTATTTCCAAGCGCTCGTTTGTGAAAAATGGCCAACTAGTTGCATTACTCTGTAGTATACCTTGGGGGGGATAATATGGGGTACAAAGCGAGGTACCCAAGGAATTAATGTAATAATGGGATGTGCCATAGTAATAAATAAGGTGGTTAACCCGTATCATGTAAGGGACCACAAGTAGTTAACAATAATATAATAAGCCCATGGTATTAGATAGATGGTATTGAGGGAACCATGGTAATGACCCATGGTATTGTATGTATGAGGCTTATATAGAGGCTAAAGACTTCCCATTGAGAGATGTCAAGGAATATTGTATGAACAAGCATATGGCTTGTGGAGTGTTCTCCTTCCTTAAGGAGTGAATGCATGGTGTTGCCCTACCTTAAAGGTTTGATTAATAAAGTGAAGCATTTCTATATTCAGAGCTTATTATTCTTGGGTTTATTTCTATTATCTTATATTTTTGGATTAGAGCTATAACAAGTGGTATCGGAGCACTTTCTTGGGCAAAGTGGAGAATTTTATATTTTTATTTTTTGCAGGAACTTTTTGGGGCGGCGACTTTGCAGATCAGATCTATACGTGTTGGTGCAAAATCTACAGAATTTAATTGCAGATCTGAGTTGTTGATGAAAAAATACTCAATTTGAAAAAGAAAATTAGTCGAATCAGAGTCCGGATGAAGTAGATATCGCTGATCTAAAAATTAGTGGTGTTGTAGACATTTTTCAGGGCGGGAGTTTGCATATCAGATTTGTACGTTTTGGTGCAAAATCTACAAAATATAATAGTATATCTGGATGGTTTTTGAAAAAATACCCAATTAAAAAAAAAATCGGCCGAATCGGAGTCCATATGAAGGAAATATCATTGATCTAAAAATCAGTGATGTGCAGACATTTTTTCGGGGCGGCGAGTTTGCGGCGCAGATCTATAAGTTCTGGTGCAAAATATGTAGAATATAATTGTAGATCTAGAGTTTTTGTGAAAAAATACCCAATTTTTAAAAAAAATCAGTCGAATCGGAGTCCGGATGAGGGAGATATCGCTGATTTAAAATCAACTCTTTTTTAAGAATTTTTTTTTGTGATGGCGGGACAGTTGCAGTGCAAATCAGAAATTCAAGTGCCTATATCAGGATTTCTACCACACATGAAAATGCATAATGGTTGTTCCATTTCTGAAAATATGTCATAATAAAGATTCTGAGCAATATTGACTAAACTGCGACCATTTTAAATTTTCGCCAAGTAAGTGATTTTTTTTAATTAATTAATTAATTAATTTTATTTTTTTATTTTTTTATTATTTATTATTATTTTTGCGCCATCTAGCAAGATGTTTTTTTACAGGAAACGATGATAGCCCTACTATTGAAAAATTCATATAGAGACAAAAGTTCACATATGGGAAACCTTGGAGGGTTTTATTACCACTTGGTTTCCAAGATGAGGCTGTCAGATGGTGGTACTCACTTGATAGCAAGCAGTTTACCAAACTTTCAGATGAAGAATTTGAGAAAATCATTTTGGACAAATGGTCTCAGGCTAGAAAACAAGAGAAGGAGAAACATGTGGGGTTATTTCCTACTGGTATATCCTTATTGCAGTTCATGGATTGATTTAGAAGGAGAAAATCATTGTGTCAATAAATCTGAGTTGCAAGCAAAATCTCATAAATGTCAATTTGGCAAAAAAATTACAAGTGCCAGCAAAACACATGGAGTACACACAGGTTAATAATGAGCAGGTGCAAGTTTATAAATATTTGAATATTTCTATGGATAGGTATGTATTGCATGGTGATTTTTATACTTCATAAATGGATAACATGGATGTTGTTTTGGGATACCCTTGGATAGAATTAATGGGTGCTATCAATATTAATGTGCAGAAGAAATTCCTGAAGCTCTGGTATAAAAAGAAGAAAATTACATTACAAGATATTTCCATCAATAAATAGGTAGAGTCCACGGAGGCTGAAGCAGAAGATGTTCTAGGGACTGAAATATCAGATGATGAGCCATTGATGGTCGACAATTAAACACAAAGATCAAACCAGGTCCTAGAAAAACAGGTAGAGGCTGAAGCAGAAAATGTTACATAAGATGAGGACTCAGTGGTTGAAGTAATATTGGAAGATAAGAAACAATAGCAGGCACCACAACAGGTACCAGATACCCATCAGGCTTCATTAGGTGGTGAATTAAAGAAAGCTACATCGTTGGTTAACACTTCAGCATATCACCACCCACATCACCCTGCAAGAAAACAACCAACAAGATGGAAACGAATTAGTCACAAGGACATCAATCCCCACATGAAATATAGAGAGGAGCGAAGATCCACCTACTACACATCAACACAGAAGAGCTACCAAGGTCAACTTCCATCTCAAGCAAGTGAGGCACCAGCTAGATCGAGGGTTCACCTTTCTCTGGGATGGCTAGATGCACATGCATGGTACCAGCGGACTACTCTTTTGAGTAGATCTTATTATTTATGTTCTTCCCATGTTTCAGGGACGAAACATGTTAAGGGGGGTGGAATGTAGTATACCTAGGGGGATAATATGGGGTACAAAGGGAGGTACCCAAGGGATTAATGTAATAATGGGATGGGCCATAGTAATAAATAAGGTGTTTAACCCGTATCATGTAAGGGACCACAAGTAGCTAACAATAATGTAATAAGCCCATGGTATTAGGTAGATGGTATTGAAGGAATCATGGTAATGACCCATGGTATTGTATGTATGAGGCCTATATAGAGGCTAGAGACTCCCCATTGAGAGATGTCAAGGAATATTGTATGAACAAGCATATGGCTTGTGTTGTGTTCTCCTTCCTTAAGGAGTGAATGTATGGTGTTGCCCTACCTTAAGTGTTTGATTAATAAAGTGAAGCATTTCTATATTCAGATCTTATTATTCTTGGGTTTATTTCTATTATATTATATTTTTGGATCAGATATATAATGCTTGTTCATACAATATTCCTTGACATCTCTCAATGGGGAGTCTCTAGCCTCTATATAGACCTCATACATATAATACCATGTGTCATTACCAGGGTTCTTTCAATACCATCTATCTAATACCATGGGCTTATTACGTTATTGTTAACTACTTGTGGTCCCTTACATGATACAGGTTAACCACCTTATTTATTACTATGGCCCATCCCATTATTACATTAATCCCTTGGGTACCTCCCTTTGTACCCCATATTATCCCCCTTAGGTATACTACATACTCAGACATGAAACCCAGAGTAGATTATGTTTCTCTAGCTCTCCTAGCAACCGATCACCTCTGAGTTGGGGACGTGACTCCCCTTGAGATTTATCTCTTTACCTAGGTACATATCCAACACCAATCACAATAGGGCCAAGGAAACAAACTCAACAACCCCCAACCAATAGGCTCAAATGACCCATCAACCCAACACCCAAGTAGTGCACCCCTTTCTCTACACCTATAGTCCATCGCATTGGGTCACTACCTCCAGGGTGTCTATCTCAGGCAGTTAGGGATGTGTAGAATCTTTTAGATCTAGTATTTCTTGCTACCCTCACGGGTCTCCAGGTACCCTCTAGAACCTCACATAGGGACAGCTATCGTTACTGATCCATGATTAACTGAATAAGGGAACCACTTTTTCATTAGCATGGTGTTCCCTTACTTTTTATTATAATAATATATTATATTATTATAATATACTTTCATATCAAGATGCTTTTTTTTGTGGAGCCTCAAACCCTCATACTCTTTTCGTTTCTCAGTCCTCTACAAATTGAATTTCTACTAGGCCAATTAGCCTTTTATCAAAAAATTCCTCTAGCATAATCCCACAATAACTATGGCCTTAAAAAATGATAAGTACTTTGGCCCACCAACCTAGTATATTATACATACACATACACATACACGTACACATACACATACACATACACATAAACCTGAATGGAAATCAGCTCACTAGCCTAATAATATAGGTTCTTTGAACTAATTAAATAGGCACATTGACCTTAAAACACATTTGTACACATAGGGGTATACATACCTTGATAGAACCCAACTCACCAATCTAATTAACATATCACGTTTATAAGTACATTACAATTTGGGGGGGTCAATTCAGGTGTATTACATTCCTCCCCCTTATTTATGATTTGTCCTTAGTGCATTAAGATACACGTTTATTGAAAATTACCAATAGATGCAAGTATTATTGTTGCCTGACATCTTCTAGCTGTGATAGATTTTCCCTGAAACACCTCAATCCTGTTGTCCACTATGATTCATCAACAAGACTTGAAAATCCTTTGCATGCTCCATATTTGTAGTCAATCCATTTGGAATGACCTTCATCGTATTTGAAAAATAGTGGAATAAAGAATTAGTACATGCAATTATCAAATCCATGTACTAGTTGATAAATGATTTAAAATATATATTTAAAAGTCTCACACTTAATTAATAGGTGAATCTTCTAGAACCTCAAAACTAGAAGTTGTGAGGCTGAGAGAGGCATTGAAAGTAATACCACATTCTAGTAAAATTTGTATAATACCAAATATCCAACATGCCACTAAAAACAAATTTTGTCCAATTGTATACGTATAAACAATTTTTCCCTATAATCTCTTTTTCAAAGGGTGCCAACTTCTCTGTATCCTTCTTTGTATCAATAATGTGAACAAGTTTATTTGAATAAGACCAAAAGTTCGGAATTCTAGGTCCTTAGAATACTAGTGTAGCCCCTGTATTATTATTGTTGTTCCTTACATTATTATTGTTATGTAGGCTCTAATTATATTTTAACCCTTTAGACTCCTATATATATCAAGGAGGTCTTGTCATTTGTATCATCTAGGAATTGTTCATTCATTTGGTGTAAAAGGAAGTTTCCCCCTTGAAGTGGCTTATTATCAAGGTGTTGATCTATTTCTTATTTTGTTTTCATGTTATTTCGATCTAGGTATATAACTTTGGTATTAGAGCTCTAGATCCTAAGGTTTTTCTACTTCAAACATGCCATCTTTAAATTTTCGCTATAATTTATTTATTTATTATTTTAATTTATTATTTTAATTTTTAAAGATTTAATTTTATTTTATTTAAATACTTATTATTTAATTTTATTTATTTTCTATTTATTTATATTTATTATTTTTTTATTTATTTATTTTTTTCCTGCAAAGCTTAAATGGGTGGAACTTCGACTACATGGAATACAAATCTTGATGAACATCATGTCAAGATTTCAGATATTGGTTTGCTATATTTTCAAAGATATGGTTTAAGGAAGTTAGGGTTTCAGAAAGCTCCTACATCTTCTCTAAAAATACTATCCCATGTAAATTCATCATAACTTTGTCTTCAAGAATCTGATTTAAATTTTGTAAAAAGTGACTGAAATTGCACGAACTTTAGTTTTTCAGATACAAGATTCATGGATGAAGGTTAAAGTAGTGACACGTTGAAACCCGTACAAGTTTTCTATACTGAACTAGTCCATAATGAGGTCATCGTGGGAGATTTGGCATAACTTTATCTTGAAGAATCAAATCTAAGTGTGTTAATTTTAGGGATGTTCTATGCTTAGAGAAATTTATTTCAATTTTCACAGTTAGCTCAATATCTTTTCCAGATTAGCAATCACATCAGCATAATAGTAAATTGCAGATAGAATATAAACATAAATCGCAAAAGAAAAGCCAAGACAAGAGGACACAAGATGTGGCACTAGCCAGGGACCAACCCCAATGTGGTGAAACCCTTGATCAATTCTTCTTACATGTTCTTCAATAGTTCAGTAGAGAGAGAGAGAGAGAGAGAGAGAGAGAGATAGTACATATACAACATAAGTCAACACTTTAACTTATCTAAATAAGAGCATAGATCATATCTTAGTAGATGATACATGAGGTAGCTAAACTTAGTTGAAGACATGTTGCTTTAACTAATTCTCCCAGGTGACTCCATCACCATGCTGCACCTATCATTGTGATGCTCCTCATCATCATGATGCACCTCACTATGCTGCACCATGCTGCACCCATCATTATTATGTTGCATCCCATCATGCTTTACCAATCATGACTGTACCCATCATTGTACTAAATCATGTACCATTGCAGTCCCAATGTGATTGCTGCACCTTGCTTACCATACTATTGTCCCAATGTGCTTACTGCACCATGCTTGATACTGTCCCGTTGAAGCATTGATGTACGATGCTACTGTCCCAATTTGCAACAACATGCTTTTTGCCCTAATGTAGCATTGTTGTGCCATGTTGCTGTCCCAATTTGTAGCACCATGCTTTCTGCCCCAATGTAGCATCGTTGTACCATGTTGCTATCCCAATTTGTTGCACCATACTTGCTCCCCCAATGTAGCATTATTGTACCATGTTGCTGTCCCAATTTGTAGCACCATGCTCGCTGCCCTGATGTACCATTGTTGTACCATGTTGTTGTCCCAAATTTTTCATCTATGCCATTGCTGCTGTCATGCTGCCCATGGATCTTGCCATCATACTACTAGCACTATTGTTCCAAGTCTGCTTTCACTGTTGTTTATACTGTGACTAGTTAGGGCATCTCATCATGCTGCAACAACCCTTAACCATCCACCAAAAGAACTCTTAATCTCTACGACACACCTTCATGAGACACCTCCCGTAGCATGTTGTTGTTTAGGGTGTGTTTGAGCCCTCGACCTCTCCATGCTTTCCCTATTTTGAGGTGGTTTGGACTGCGACCTACCACATGCCCATGATGTCACCTACAACCTACTCAAAACAGGCTTCCCTTACCTTTTCACTGCCCCAAACAGACCTATGATCAACCTTCTTCAACTTAGCCTCTAAGCTTAGCTCCTTGGCCCCCTAACGACAAATTGGTTAGCCTTAAATCAGAACTTAACTCCTTCGCTACCTTGGCCTCTTCTTGTAGCATCATACGTTGCCCTTTCTTGCACCCAAGACACCTCAATAGACCTGCGTCTAGGGCTTGAACAAACCTGAGGTTTAGGGCATATTTAAGACAATGCTAGGGTTGCTTTAGGACAGCGGCTAGGCTTGTTAAAGCCTCCTCCATAGTTGCGTTAAAATTCTTCCATGAGCTCCTTCAGGTCAACGTAGATCCCTTCCATAGATTCGCTGGCCTGTTTTCTTTGCTACGACTAGGGAAACCTCCTTTCCTCCAATGTCTAGGGCTTCTTCCTCCTAGATTTCTCTCACACTAAAACCCAAGACAAGTGGAGAGAAATCAAGAGAGAGTTTTGTGTGAAATGACTCTCAAATCATCTCCTTTTATACTAAAATGTTGAGCACATGTGGGTGTTATTTGGATGTTGTCTGACCTTGATGAATTGTCTTATAACATAAATAAATTCATAACTCATGAATACTTATTGAAATCGGATGATCTTTAGATTAGTCCTACACCTCTCGATGAGAGGGATCCAATAAAAATATCAATTGACATAAACAAGATGACCCACATGGATTTTGGACCTAGTTGCCAATTTTAATGCTCCCTCTCAACTAGGGAGAACTCCCATCCATTGATCCATCTGCCAAACTGTACTATCTCTGCCATTAGTGCCCTGCATTGCTCTTCTTTGCTATACTCTGCTATGCTAAACCATGAAGAAGAATAATTTCTCAAGAATGTCTCATACCATTCTCTATTGACTCGAAGTCAGTTCCATATGATGAGAGTGAGTTATGTCACTCTTACTGACCTGAAGTCAGTTTCATTGATCCCAGATCAATATCATAAGAGAGTGTCTCAAACCACTCATATTGATCTTATATCAGTTTCATTGATCCCATATCAATGGAGGTCATCCTGGCATAGGGAGTACGTAGATACAATGATGCATCCATCGATAATACTACTATGGTCCCTAACCCCATTTCCCTACTCATTCCCCAGATGAGAGGTACTTCCCATGAGTCCCAGACTTCATGGGTAGGATGCCTCGACAGGAGAACCACTCACCCTGTACACAACGCACCATTAGGGGAGGGTGAGTCACCATATGGTCACTTGTTACTCCAAGAAGTACCCCAAGACCCCTGTAGCTCCCAGAGCTCAATGCATGCATCATGCAGGACCCTCATAAGAGGGTCTCTCAACGACTCCAAGTCATTCGGGAAAGTCACAAATTTGACCTTTCCCTAGGGCTTTGATAAAATTTCTGCGACCTGTACATCACTCTCAATGCGATGGAGCCTCCTCGCTCATTAACGTACCATATCCCAGATAAGGTAGTATCTGATGTCTATATTCTGGAGCAATCATAGAATATGAGATTCCTCAACAATCGAATCCCCCTGGTTGACACAGAAGATCATAGCAGTATCCATTATGTGTATAAATAACTCACTAAGGAGCTTCCACAACCAAGCAGCTTCACATGAGATCATACTCATAGCTATGTATTCAGTCTCAGCGGTGCTCAAAGCAACCATCTTTTTCTTCTTGCTCATCCAGGATATCATGCAGAACCCAAGGAGAATCAGCTCTCATAAGTGCTCTTCAGATCATCCACACTACCTTCCTGGTCAACATTCAAGTAATCATGTAGCTTCATATTTCTGGCAATGTATCTCAATCCATGAGAGATTGTACCCTGAAGATATCTGAGAAGATTCTTGGCACCAATCTAGTGAGGCTCAACCAAAATATGCGCCCAACATGCTAACTGCAAAACATGTATCTGGACGAAAGTTCACCAAGAACATCAATGCAAATGAGTTTATGGAACTTAGAGGCATTTCCCAAATCTCGTCCGACATCACTACCACATAATTTCTAAAAGTTAAGCTCCATCGAGGTAGTCATGGGCTTGCAGTTCACCATTCCAAATCCAGAATCCAACTCCCTCTTACTTTTGCAAATGAGAGGTTTTGTACCTGTCAGAAAAAGGTCATCCTCAGAAGGTGCTAGTATGAGAGGTCTATCATCCACAACCTTCAAGCAATGGTTTGGATCGACTTCACTCCTAGTGAATCTCAGTTTCTTCAGACAACTATCAATCCTCTCATACTATACCTGGGGTGTTTTGCTTCAAGTCATAAAGGGCTTTCTTCCACCTGCACACATGAGATTTCCGTTCATGAATCTAAAACCCATCAGGTTGTTCCAATCCTGTGGACTTGCTACATGAGGGGAATGGTCCCCTTGAAAGGTTTTCCTTTTGTACATCTCAGACATGTACCTTCATGCTCTTCTTGAATTCAGGTATCCCTGTCACCATCTAACTCACATTGGGTAGGGCCCCATAATAAGTAGACCTTCGGTGCTATAGATGAGATGTGACAACTGACATGGTTCCCAATGTACCACCCTACAACTTAATACAAAATGCTAATCCTGAACTCAAAGATAAGAGCATCTTTGAAAATTCTATTTTCAAACATGTACCTTTCCATTGATGAATGCCACCCTGAAACCTTTGATTTCCATTTCCAAAATGGACACGAGGTTCTTCTTGCAATCAGGTACATAAAGAGATTCTCGTAAATGAATCGAGTTACCCTCATCCAATTGAGGGATAACATTCCCTACACCCTTTCCGGGATAGGTGGCATCGACTCCGAGTATAATCCCACAATTGTTTCCATCTCTAGCAAATTAGAGAGTGCACTCTTCTATCCGATGAAGTGCCTTGAAGCACTACAATTAATAAGCTAGATTCCCAAAGAGTCTAGAGGAGAGAGCCAATATAAGATAATGCTTCTTTATCTTATTAGAAGCAACATTTGATTCTTCATACCTGGGGTTCCTTGCTTTCTTTGAAGAGTCAACTATTTCCTTGATGACTTGCATTACGTGTCATTCCTCTGATCATTGAAGATGTCCCTGGAATGATTGTTATCATCATTAAGAGATGTGTCCCTACCTTGGACACTCCTTCACATAATGGTCGAACTTAATACAAACAAGGAATATGCCTTTCCTTTCACCTTGAGATCCGGACTTCCCATTGAAGTGATATGTAGGTAGGCCATTAGAAGCTTTTGTTGCACCATTCTGATAATGTTCTCTGCTTTTATTTCACCCTTGGTGAATTTGAAGAGGGATGGGGAACCCATTGATCCTTTTGTCATTTCCCAACTGTCTTCGGTGATTGCTATTTCACTTTTTCTTGGGCTTTGTCTTTACCTTAGCTTAGGTACCATGTCAATTTTATATATGTTCTATGCTTAGAGAAATTTATTTCAATTTTCACAGTTAGCTCAATATCTTTTCCAGATTAGCAATCACATCAACATAATAGTAAATTGCATATATAACATAAACATAAATTGCAGAGGACAAGCCAAGACAAGAGGACACAAGATGTGGTGCTAGCCAGGGACCAACCCCAATGTGGGAAAACCCTTGACCAATTCTTCTTATATGTTCTTCATATTTCAGCAGAGAGAGAGAGAGAGATAGTACTTATACAACATAAGTCAACACTTTGACTTATCTAAATAAAAGCATAGATCATCTCTAAGTAGATGATACATGAGGTAGTTGAACTTAGTTGAAGACATGCTGCTTCAACTGATTCTCCTAGGTGACTCCATCACCATGCTGCACTTATCATTGTGCTGCTCGTCATCATCATGCTGCACCTCACTGTGTTGCACCATGCTGCACCCATCATTACTATGTTGCATCCGATCATGCTTTACCAATCATGACTGTACCCATCACTATATTGCATCATGTACCATTGCAATCCCAATGTGCTTGCTACACCTTTCTTACCATACTGCTATCCCAATGTGCTTACTACACCATGCTTGTTGTTGTCCCATTGAAGCATTGATGTACCATGCTGCTGTCCCAATTTGCAGCACCATGCTTTCTACCCCAATGTAGCATTGTTGTACCATCTTTCTATCCTAATTTATAGCACCATGCTTGCTGCCCCAATGTAGCATTCCTGTACCATGTTGTTTTTCCAATTTGCAGCACCATGCTTGTTGCCCCAATGTAGCATTGCTATACCATGTTGTTGTCCCAATTTGCAGCACCATGCTTGTTGCCCAATTGTAGCATTGTTGTACCACATTACTGTCCCAATTTTTCCATCTATGCCATTGCTATTGTCATGCTTCCCATGCATCTTACCATCATACTACTAGCACTGTTGTTCCAAGTCTGCTTTCACTGTTGTTTATACTATGACTAGTTAGGGCATATTGTCATGCTACAACAACCCCTAACCATCCACTAAAACAACTCTTAATCTTTGTGGCACACCTTCATGAGACACCTCCCCTAGCACGCTGTTGTTTAGGGTGTGTTTGAGCCCTCAACCTCTCCACGCTATCCTTGTTTTGAGGTGGTTAGGATTGTGGCCTACCACATTCCCACGCTGTCACCTACAGCCCACTCAAAACAGGCTTCTCTTACCTTTTCATTGCCCCAAACAAACCTGTGATCACCCTTCTTCAACTCGGCCTCCAAGATGAGCTCCTCGACCCTCTAACAACATCTTGGTTAGCCTTAAACCAAACCTTAACACCCTCGCTGCCTTGGCCTCTTCTTGTAGCATCATACATTGCCCTTTCTTTCACCCAAGACACCTCAATAGACTTGTGTCTAGGGCTTGAACAAACCTATGGTTTAGGGAATATTTACAACAGCATTAGAGGTTCTTTAGGACTACGGCTAGGGCTTGTTAAAGCCTCCTCCATAGCTATGTTAAACTTCTTCCATGAGCTCCTTCAGGTCAACGTAGATCCCTTCCATAGCTTCGCTGGCCTGTTTTCTTTGCTACAGCTAGGGCAACCTCCTTTCCTCCAACGTCTAGGGCTTCTTCCTCCTATATTTCTCTCACACTAAAACCCAAGACAAGTGGAGAGAAATCAAGAGAGAAGTGTGTGTGAAATGACTCTCATGTCATCTCCTTTTATACTAAAACGATGTGCACATGTGGGTGTTATTTGGATGCTGGCCAACCTTGACGAATTGTCTTATAATATAAATAAATTCATAAATCCATGAATACTTATTGGAATCGGATGATATTTAGATCAATCCTACACCTCTCGATGAGAGGGATCCAAGAAAAATATAAGCTACCATAAATAAGATGGCGCACATGGAGTTTGGCCCTAGTTGCCAATTTTAACAATATCTAACTTGCGGGGTTGGAAAGAAGACATACAGAGCTACCTCAAGAAGAAATTTCAGACCTTGGGAGGCTGAAATCATAGAGATACAATAGTTTCAAGGTCGGATAGATCAAAAAGCTCAAAATCAAGCTCTTAAAAACAAAAGGGTGTGTACTTTAAAATTCCATAACTTTTGTTTGAAAAATTAGTTTGAAGTGATTAAAATGACATAGTGAAGCATGGATATCATTATTTTATTCCAAAATGACTTGAAAAAAAAATGATACACCCATTAAGCCCCCATAAATATCTACTATGACTTATGAAGAAGAGGAAGAAATTCAACATGATATATCAAAATTACGAGATCAAGTGCAACATATTTTGTTCTCATAAAGAGCAACAAAAAAGGAATCATAAGAAATGATGAATATTAATATGGATAGTTTAAAAGCAGAAATAAAAGGGGATATGGAAGGTTGAAGAATGGTTTAAAAGGGGTCATGGAAGATTTGAAGGAAGGTTTGATAAAGTTGCTACAAGAAATACTTCATAGTGGTGACAAGGTTTCCATGAAACTCATGATGAGAAAAAAAAGTAATGTGAATCATGATTTTAGAGACCCAAAATTTGGGTTGAATACCAACCACATTCCAAATATCGATATGAGGAAGTTTATGAAAATGACCCAGTAACATGGATACTACAAATGGAGCATTTCGTTTCTCTACAAAATGTGCAACACACACAAAAGGTACGCATTACATCTTTATATTTATAACCCATTTAGTTTGTGTGATATCAATGACTCTGTTCTCATAAATCACTTGTCACTTGGACATTTTTTTTATGGAGGATTTGATAACACATTATGAGGATACAAAGAGAAATACCTTCTTTTTCCAATCGATAAATCTCAAACAAAAGGGTTCAATTGCAGAGCACATTGAGAACTTCCAAATATTGAATATAAAGGTAACTGATTGGAGGAAATTTTAAGGATAGAAATTTATCTTAAAGGTTAGAAACCTTGGCGAATCTCACTTGCCTTTAATATGAAATATATAAAATGTTTGGCAATATTTTTGTAAAAATATTAAAAGTTCTAATAATTTTATATAGTATTTATATAAATTATTGGCGATTCGTAAGGTAAAATAATTTTATACCATAAAATTTGGGTGAATCATTTTTAGAAAAAAATCAAAATTGACGAATATATTTTTTGGAAAAAGCATAGAAAATTAGCGCACTTGAAAATATTAGCCCCTAAAATTTTCCTTGTAACTGATATTCCGAAGGAACAACTGACCGATGTCTTCATAGGGACTTTAAGGAATAACATCCAACATGAGGTTCACCTTTGGGAACCTAAGTCATTGGAGAATACATTCACGGTGGTGAGAAATGTTGGAAGCAAAATTATGGCATCAAGGAGGTCTACCACTCACAACTATAAAGATGGAAGTGTTACTGCTCCTGCCCTCCCACAACCTACAAGGTTGAAACCACAACAATTGGAGGAAAAAAGGAGAAAAAGGGATTTATTATAGTTGCGATAGGAAATACACTAAAGGTCATAAGTTTGCTAAGAATAAATTATTTTACATATATTATGAAGAGGAGGAAGAAAAGGAACAAGAAACATAAAAAGAAGAAGATATACACCAGGAACCAACCCTAGGGGTTGAAAAAGAAGAGATAAATCCAACGATATATTGTAATGCATTAGAGGGAATTACCAGTCCTTAAAATCTCAATATAGAAGAATATATCAAGAAAGAAAAGGTAATAGTGTTGATTGATTTAGGTAGTACCCATAATTTTATTTATTGTAAGATGGCTAAGGATCTGTATTGATTATATATCCAACACCAGAGTGTCAAGTGATGGTTTTAGACGGAGGAACTGTAAATTTCTCAGTGAAGTGCCCTAATATTAATCTAACTGTGGGGGAATATGTATTGAATATTCCAATGCTTTCCATTCCAAATTAGGGTGTTGATGTTGTATTAGGAGTCCAATGGTCACAATCTTTGGGGACAATAAATTTTAATTTTCAATAACTTTTCTTGAAAATTTTCTAGGAAGGAAATAAAATTGAATTAAGGGGTATCACAGGGAGACCTGGGAAGATAATGAACTCTAAGGAACAATGAGGGGTAGTTTCACAATTATGTTCACTATATGTTCAAACATCTAAGTTATCCATTTCTCTAGATATCCAAAGAGTCATTGATAATCATTCCAAGGCATTTGAGACTCCCAAACGTCTCCCACCTATTCACGATCATGATCATCCTATTCAATTGATTTCAGGAAGTGTTTTTCCAAACATTAGACCTTATGGATATCCCTATTCCTAGAAGAGTGAAATTGAATGTATGGTTGTAGAAATGATAAAGGTAGGTATAATTCAACCCAGCCAAAGTTATTTCTCTTCTCCAACATTATTGGTACATAAGAAGGATGGATCATGGTGTATGTGTCTAGATTATAGAGATCTCAACAAGCTCATTATTAAAGATAAATTTCGAATTCTTGTCATTGATGAATTGTTGAATGAATTACATGGAGAAATTTACTTCACCAAGCTAGATCTTCATTCAAGATATCATCAAAGTAGAATGAAGACAAAAGACATTCCAAAAATAACATTAAGAACTTAGGAAGGTCATTATGAAATTTTTTTCATGCGTTTTGGCCTTACAAATGCACTTTCCAAATTTCAAGGTTTGATGAATTCCACTTTCAAACCCTTCCTTAGAAAATTTGTGTTGGTATTTTTTGATGATATACTAATCTACAACAAGTCTTGGAAATATCATGTCAACACGTTGATAGGGTGCTCAAACTATTTCTTTAGGGTACAAGAGGTGGAATATTTAGGTCACATTTGATCTCATGAGTGTGTTAAGGTAGACCCTAAGGAAATTTAAGCCATCAACAAATGGAAAATCCCCACAACCTTAAGGCATATTCCAAGATTTTTAAGGTGTAGAAGGTATTATTGCAATTTTGTTAATAATTATGGGAAAATAACAACACCTCTAATAACATTATTGAAAAAATATGCATTTTCTTTGACTTGAGAAGCAACTAAAGCCTTTGAACATCTTAAAGAGGAAATGTTCACAACTCTAGTCTTAGCCACACTAAACTTCACAAAAACCTTTATGTTAAAATTTGATGCCATAGGAAATGACATTGGTTATATTTTAATGGAAGAAGGAAGACCCATTTCTTTTCAAATTCATCTAATAAAGGGAATAATTTACACAAACACATTTATGAGAAGGAAATGTGACAATACTACATGCCCTGAAGCAGTGGTGTCGTTACCTAATGGAAAGAAACTTCAATGTAAAAACATATCATGATAGTCTTCAATACTTCTTGGGACAACTATTATATTCATAAGGGTGAAAAAAATGGGTCACAAAGATGTTGGGTTATGAATTTGAAATCATCTACAATAATGGGAAGCACAATTTTGTTGCATGTTATAAAGAATCTATGACTGCGGACAAAAGTATCTTCCCTTGGCCTCATGACCTAGAACAATAGAAAGGCAAGGAGACTAATGTTTTTCTTAAATTAAATAGATAATGTGATGAAGCCTACCTAGAATCTATTGTATGCTTCACTCCTTCCTTGGATTGTATGCTCCAATCTTGGATTTTCTCGTTATAATTAGAACATGCACAGTCAGATAACACAATCCAACGATCTACAAGATTTATGTAACATCATCTGATCACTTTATTCAATAGAACAACATGGTATTTAAATACATGAAACCATAACATCATATATAGGAAAACAAAGAACTCTTTGCTTTAATAGAAATGGAGTGAGTTACAACCAAAAATAGGTGTTGATATTGTAGAAGAGCTCCTCCAAGTTGACTTGTCATTTCCTTGTCACAAAGTGCACCTCTAATCACCCTAATGGATGGAAATATATCTCTCACATCAACAGCATAAGGGTAGAATCACTCTCTAAAATCCAACCCCTTGACTATGGATGGCAGTGGATATATAGGTGAAGGAGGTAGTTCATGAATTCTTATCCTTTTACTGATCTGGGCTTGAGATCCACTCTTGATGGGAGGATGCGCTCAAGGGATAAGGGATGAAAAATCCAAGGTAGGATAGGATACGATTCAAAATTTTTATTTGAGGTAAATAGTTACAATAGATCCTAGAAGCTTTTGGAAAATGAAGCTTTGGGATTCTTTTTGTTTTCCTAAATTTCTAGAACCAACGCACCCCCAACACTGAGCAACCTGTTGGTGATCAACACAGGTACAGAGTAGGGAAACTTGGTATTCAACACTAGACAATGAGGGGCTAGGGTGGGTTGGTCCTAAAAATGACTGAAATAAGGTACTTTCAGGCTAAAACTCAAGGATTAGAAAGTGTCATGCTTAGGGATTTGTGTAGGGAGGATGAAAAAGTGTTCAAAGGATGTGAATGATCCTATTTGCAGGCCTGTTGACCAGATGTGACAAAATGGCCTATAACAAATTTCCCCCTAAAGAGAAAAGTTAGAAATGATAGTTGATGACTGAAGTTCTTTATCTTGTGACAAATTAGGATCAAGAAAAATTGAAGAGATCATCATTTGTTACAATACATTTACATCATGACATCTTTGTTGAGGAAGACATACCCATACTCAGCACATAAGCTAAAATTACATGTACAATTATTGTAAGACACGTCCAGGGATGACTAATGATGGACCCATGATTGGATGAATTTGTGTATGATCATATCCATCATACATTGTAATCTTGTATTACTCCTGAAATCATAGCCTAGATGGATGAAACTAGATATGGGGTCTTTTATCTCGTTCACATGACCAACCAACGTACGAGTCTAACCATGTGAATCAATGAGCTAAGGTCAAATATGATAGACACCATCTGATTATCGGCCAATGATGTAAGCCATTAACAGATGCGAGAGAAACCATCGATGATGTTAATGGATCTCAAGTTTTCGTAATACAATATGTATGGTGTGAATAAATGGGTTGATGTCGAACACCACACAAAATATTTAAGTCGAAAGCCAATGATGTAAACTTATCACCGAGATAGAGGAAACTTCTCATTTATGTATGCAAGAACCAAGGTACCAAGGGTTGTTTCTAAGTCAACTTCCTAGATAATGAGTTGATGTCAACAGGAAGCGACCCATCATAGAAGGGCCTTAATGTATCCCCCATCAATGACATGAAAGAAGTATGATGATTTGAGATAGAATGATCATAATGATGTTGATACAGAAATGGCTCAGGAAAGGCAGACACAAAATGAAGGCTTAAGTGTATTGTAGCAGAGATTAATTGAATGACTTCTCTTCAACACAATGACGACACTAAATGGAGTTGGTAGCATTGACCCAAAACAAAAAATGAAGGCTTTGAAAAGGTATTATAAACCAAAAGACAAGCAGATTTCCCAACGCAGTAACCATGAAGATGAAGTGGAAGAGTTCTGTGTTCAAGAGCGACTCATTTCCATTAAAAAATGGAGTACCCTATTTTCCCAGTTTCCCTAATCATACTGGTCAATACCTTTTTATTTTTTAACAAGCTTGAGGAGGATAACAGATGCTTGATCTGTAAGTTCATCCTTCAAATGAATCCCTATTGAGAATATTTAAGAAACCTAGAGAAGGAGTGGTTCGGCCTCATCATGAACGATGCGTTCATCATTGTTTGATGTTTTAACAAGTCCAATGAAGGTATAACTTGACATCTTTTTCATGTTTAGAGAGTTTGAAAAAGAGGAGAAAATGAAACTCCTGATATTCCTTTTCGTAGATAGTCCCTTAGGTTAGAAAAGGAACAAAATAATACCCAAGAGAACCTCTTAACCATGTTCGACTAAGGTATTCCTTTTTCGTAATTAGTCTATCTTAATCCGAAATAGGTTTAAACCTATACCGAGTAGGCATATTTTCATTTACTTTAACGAATTCAAAAAGACAAGTGCTGAACAATATCTTCATATTTTGGGAGTATGAAAAGAGCTGACAGAGGATTCTAGGGGTTCCTTTTTCATAAGTTTACAGAGCCCAAAAAATGATAAAAGTGTGCTCCCCAGTCAAAATAATATGTTCAAAACACAAAAAAATCTGTCAAGTCACTGTTGACCTGTTTAAGAAATCACAAAAGGATTAAAATTACCTGTTTCATGGTAAAAATGGGTTGTAACTAGGTCAAAACATAAAATTCAAATAAAATAATGGAAGAAACAACCATAAATATTCAAAATGACTATTAATCTTTACCATTTCACATTTACCTTCAACAGTGATAGTTCTGAGCAGTTTTTGCCTTCGATCTTCTGCAACCTATTGCGCTCAATCTGGTGGATCGTTTCAAGCACCGTCACTTCCCGGTAAGAGCCAAGACCTTTCTCTTTCAATTAATGTTCCCATTTTAAGTTTTCATGCAAGTTTTAGGTATTTTTGAGGGCCCTAGGGTTTATATAAATCCCTAGGACCAACACAGGCCCAGAGGGTCGAAAGGTATGTTGCACCTAAGTGAGAATACACTATAGGGGAGGGGTTAAATACACTGTCTCTCCTCATGGGGGTGCGTTGAGTGAAAATCTAAAATGTGTTTTCCAATTCCCATTCAAAATTTTCAAGTTTCTTTGCATGAAATGGATCCTAATGAGTCTCTTCTTGATGTTTTAGGTCTTGATTAGTACAAAATGGCCTTTATCTAGAGAGAAAAAGAACATGAAGAACAAGATTTGAATGTAGCTGATGATACTGCTACCATCCAGGCACTGAAGAACTATGGAATTTTGAAATTCTTCTGGTTTCCTGGTATGGTAGCGGATGGAATTACAAGCATATCTTGTTCATTCATGGGATGTGCAAGCCGATGCATTTAGATTTGGGTAACATCTATTCAATATAACATTAGAGGAAATATATTTTTTGATAGGTTCATCCATGAGAGGTTCCCTCATCTCTCTCCTAGGTGGGAGAAGGGGCGGAGAAAGGGTGAAAGATTATATTTTCACATATTGCGGACCTTGATCCAAGCCAACTAGAGATGGAAGGATTAGCATAAAATATGTAACCCATTTTCATTTAAGAACGATCTTATTCACCATTGCCAGATTAGCAGGTAGCTCAACACTTCATGTAGCTAGCAGATCATACATGTAGTATGGTATGGAGTGTTTGGAGACATTAGTCTTCAACTAGAGAGAGGGGGTGTTGGTCAATATGAAAGAACAACTGCCTAAAACAAGAGGAGGAAAGTTGAAAAACTTTGGCTATAGTTCCATCTTGGTCTCTTTTTCTCTAGAGAAGGTTCCATTACTACAACCTCAATAGATTACACTCAAGGCCATTGATCCGAGGGTTCCATGGATGAGGAGGTGGATAGATCCTATGTCCTGACATGCAAGTTTTTCAACGATTAATTTCTCACTAGCCTTCTCTGGATCGCTGCCTAGACAGTTCATTATGAACAATGATTATCCATACGCAAGGATGGATTTTCATGACGACCTTGAGCTTGTGCTTCCTGTGAGTGAGAAATGGGGTGTTACAAGTAAGATATTTCAACCATTTAAAAACTATTGGTTTATTCATGTATATATTGGGCCTATTCGACTGATAGGTGCTTCATATCTATGTCGTCCAAGAGATATTCAAAGATGGCAATAGAACCAATACATGTTGCTACAGTAGGGTGGAATACACTATGGGATATTAATGTAGCCGATATCCTAACTAAATTGAAGCGCCACATGGAGGGATTGACACACATGATAGATGAGATTGCAATCGACCATATTTGGATGTGACTTCAACAACACTCTATTAGAGTGCCTAGCTGTATTGGCCGGCTACTACGCAAGAGAGCTCATGCAGTGACATGCTATCATGAACACTTTGATTACTCTACTTAGATATTTGCTTGTTGTTTTTTATATGGACCATATGGCCATATGTGTCTCGGGCACAAATTTTGTAAAACCAAACTTTATATATATATATATATATATATATATCTTCAATGTTTCCATGTTCCTATTATTCTTTTAATAGATGTAATGTGTATTAAAACTTATTTACATTCATTGCAAATGTCTATCTAAAACATGATTAGAAAGCACAACTATTAATGTGTTTAGATTTCTAGAAATGTGTGCATACTATATGAAAATCAAAATGTCTTTCTAGAAGGCGAACCCTTAATAACATGCAAAGGATGGTAGGACTTCTAACCAAATAAACATTAGTGAGTTGTTAGTCAAGTCTGATGACTAAACAATGGATACCATGTGAAATAACATCAGACAATAGCTCGACCACTATGTTATACTTAGTGGTGTTGTTGGTAGAGCGACCAATGAAAATCCCTTGTAGACTCACTAACTCGCCATTTGGAGCAAAGATAGCCCACGTTGCGGAGGATAGGTTCTGAGTACTACAACTAGCACCATGAACATAACCAAAATATGGTTTAAGGGATGCCAACATATGCAAACCAAACATAAAAATGATCTAGAAAAACCCTAGGAAACTCTTAAAAGACATGCTGCAAACACGCTCAACACACCTATACACAGTATGTACACAATGTTACTATGCATGAGATCAAGCATAGTATTTCTTTAGTTACAACCCATTTCTAGGCTGTGCTAGTGGAATTCCATCAAAATTGACTAACTCATAGGCCCCTTTTTCAAGAACATGCTTGAAAATATATGCACCTAACCACATAGGTTGGAAATTTCTTGATCCTAAATTATTAGATTCTAGGTCATATAAAAGCACAAGGTCTCCTTCCGAGAAGACACAAGGCTTGACAATTTTGTCGTATTGTGCCTTGATATGTCTTTTATGAGCTTCATTAGCTATATCAACATCGCATCATTTCTCAACTAAACAGGTCAGATGTAAAATATGTTCTTCTTCTATAGAAGTGGTAGGAAGAAGTTCTATAGCTAGTTTTAGTGAAATAATCTCACATTGAATTGGAAGGATTTCTTCTAGACCATAAACCAACTGAAAGGATGTAAATCTGGTAGCAGTCCTTACTGAGGTTCGGTATGCCCACAAGGCAGCATAAATAAGCAAATTCCAGTCCGACTTATGGACACCTACCATACGTTTAATCATAGTGTTGAGAACTTTATTGATAGCCTCAACTTGTCCATTAGCCTAAGGATAGCAGGGAGTGGAAATTTCATGGGAAATTCCAAGCTTAGCAGTTAGTTTGGACATCATATGATTCTGGAAATGCTTTCCGTGATCCATAACCATGGCTTGTGGCACACCAAACCAAGCGATGGTATGATTGAAAAAGAAACATGTAGACATTTCACCAGTGTTGTTAAATTTAGGCATTGCCTCAACCCATTTAGTAAAATAATCTACTGCAACAATAATATAACCGTGCCCCTTGGTGGAGTTAGGGTTACATGTCATAAATTCGATACCCCATTTTGAAAAAGCTATGAGGTAGATAATATGATACAATGGAGTAGGTGGAGCTTGGGTCTTACGATCATAAATTTGGCATGAATGACACTTCTGGACAACGAGAATATAATCCTGAAAAATAGTAGGCCAAAAGTAACCAATGTGTAGGATCCTCTGTGCAGTAGCATAACGAGACAAATGACCGCCACATGTCCCCGAGTGGCATTCATTAAGGAATTTCTCGGCCTCATCATGCGTGAGGAACCTTTGTAAAATCATATCAATACCACGTCGATAAAGGGTGATGCCAATAATGATGTAATTTTTGGCTTGGTATGGAATACATCGCTGCTCAAAGTGAGAGGTATTAGATCAGAAAGTTTGGGTCTGGAGATATATCAAATTTTCTTCGTACCACCGGGTTAGATGATGAAATAAAAATAATGAATCATCATGGATAGAATAATTAGATGTCGATTCAGAATCAGGGGAAGGAAGGTCACACACAAGCTTAGGGAAAAATAAAAATTTCTTTGAATTTGATTTGATGAAGAGCAGGTCAAACTCTTGCAGGATGACGATCCATTTAGAGTATTCCCCCCCCAACAATTGACGTGATAGAATATATGTCACAGGGTTGCAATCTAAAACTACCATACTTTTCTGGAGCAAGATGTAATGGTAGAAACTTTGAACGTCTTGAATGGCCACCAAAGCCAACATTTCTAAACACACATTTGTGTGGATTTAGTCAAATATTAGTGTCTACACCGTTAGAAAACTACCCTTAATGCATCGAGTGATCAACCTGATATTTAGAATGAGAAGGGAGATCACCCAAGTAAGGTTGCATGATGTGTTTAATGTCATGAAAAGCATAATCCATTTCCCACTTAAATGTGGCCCCAACATTATTTATACTAAATGTGAGTTTCCGATAGGAAAATATACCCCAGGGATAGATAAATGCAGTTTTAGGTTGATCCGCTGGGAGAATGTTGATTTGTTTATATCAGGAGAAACCATCCATGAATGAATAGATTCGCAGCTGGGATAGTCATCAACAATCTAGTCAATGAACAGGGTCGGGTAATTGTCCTTTGGACAAGCGCGATTTACATCCCGATAATCAACGCATACACGGATTGTCCCTTGTTTCTTCATGACAGGGACAATATTTGACACTCAATCGGTCAAAGGAACAAGGTAGATGAAACAAGCATGAAGGAGTTTTTCAAATTCACTCTTTATCATGATAACTTTCTTTGGATGTATCGGACGAAGGCGTTGTCAGATTGGTTCAACATCAAGATACATTTTAATCTCACAAACCACTATATTTGTTTCGATACCTAAAATTTCCTCATAGGTCCAGACAAAGATATCGTGAAACTCCTGAAATAGGGATTTAAAGGTCTCAATCTTGGGTGGAGAGCAAGATGCACCAATGTGTATATTTTATACAATACATGGTTTAATAGAGATATCAATAGGTATTATCTCTTCGATATTGGAGAGATTATTTTCAGAATCAACTTCATGAATAGAAACATAATTCATAAAAGACTCGACAATATTGGGTAGATACACATCATTGATATTATCCTCAATGGAATCTAGTAAGGAGGAACAATGGTGATCGTCCCACGATGCATCATTTGGAATCATGACCTCCATGATGCTCTCATCAATAGAGAATGTACGAGAGAACAAATAAGAAGACATGCCATAATCCAATGATCAATCGACCCAATTGATTGAAGAGAAGGTATGAGTTGCAAAAACCGAATAGATAGATTTATAGTCAAGCTCAATGGGGCTAAGCTACGTTCAGTCGCCAAAACTATGGATGTTAGTTTCATCTGGTACAATCCATGGATAAGTTGGGATAGTAGAAGATGATATCATATAGATATAAGTAATCGATGATGAACTGTCAGGAAGTGGAGGAGGAGGGAGTTATTGTAGTGGCTACAACCACCCTCCAAAATTTTTCCTTAGCTTCATTTTGGAGCCTCCCTGCCAACCATCCTTATCAAACAGTCTTGCACTGTCCAAGTACATAGTCTTCAACTGAGCTTCAACGGCTTACCAGCTTGTGTTTGTCAACTTGTTTGCCTCCCACCCGCAAGCTGTCATTCCGAAATGGCTAAAGTGATAACCTTGAAAATTTCACAATTTTGGAAGGGAGCCAATCTTCCCTCCATAAATTATGCAATCCAATTGGGCTGCCTACTGGGCTCCAGAAATGTGCAATCTAGCCAGGCAGCCTTCCTTTTGAAAATTGTGCAATCCAGCCCAACACTAGGCTTCAAATCAGAAATTGTGCAATTCTGACTGATAACCAAGGCTTTAGTCTAGAAATTGCGTAAGGCAAGAGGGACAACTGGTCTTTCTCAGCCCAAAAACTGTGCAAATTTCATCCCCAAGATTGTCAAGTGTTGCATGTGCTTTCTGGTTGACTAGTTATCCCCAAGACTGAGTAACCCTGATTTGCATGCATGGGATGCTTTTTTCCAAAAACACAAATAAAAAAACAAAAAAGCATCCCTAGATTTTAGGGATCTATTTTTAGCAGCTAGAGGTTACATGCAAAGATCATTTTAGAAACTTCCCTCCGAGTGTCGTTTTTCCCTAGATTTGTGGCATGCGCTTCATAAGCCTTGTCCTTATCAGACTTATTTGTTAGACGCTACAAAGTTCATTCCTCACATTGATCTTGGAGCTCTCATTCTTTGGCACATTCTGCTCAACTTTTCTGGGTAAGTCTGCTTTCCATGTCTTTTGTTGCCTTTTCGTTGCTTTTTTTATTTCACTTTGTATGAATGATGTTTTCTTGGTTTTATTGAACACCTATTGTCGTTTAATGTATGTTAGCTTGTAGAAGCATTGTTTCAAGTTTTTCATTGCATCTCATTGTTGTCGCATGCATGACATTGTTTCTGCACTAACAGTCATCGTCGCAGCGACTCGCTTCACACACATGCTTGTTTTCCCATTTTCTGAATCTTTCACTCACTATTTGCATGAATGATCATTAAATATTGTTTACACTTAACTTTTCCATGCATTCAAAACTTTTCATGTTTTCAGTCGCCCGCTGGCTAGTTTGGGTTGCCTTGGCCCGAACCTTACCTTTCTTGGTTAGTAATGTGCATTTTTGAAAGTGAAGGCTTCGCCTTCCCTCTAGAAACTATGTAAATCTAGCCTAGCACTGGCCTCTAGGCTTACTTTGCACAATTTTGGGAGGCATTGCCTTGCTGACCCCAAAACTTGCACAATGCAGTTTGTTGGGTTGCATGTCATTGCAGTTTCACTCCTTAGTAGGCCAGGCTAGACTGTGCATTGTGTAGTTACAATAGTCAGTCATCCTCCTAACAACCTAGACCATGCCTTGCACAGTTTTGGTAGTTAGTCTCCTAACCTCCTGGTGAAAATTGCACAATCTTGCCAGTCAGTCACCCGGGTATGTTGCATGTCAGTCCTTGAAGTTGTGTTGGTTTTCAACTGGTAGATTTATTTCCATGAGTGTTTCCATGTCTCCAAGCATCACAACTATTCATCTGTCTCTCATCAGTTCAGGTTCAATGGCCTCCAAGAGAGCAGGTTCAAAGGACATAGTCAAAAGTGAAACTGGAGATGCAGTTGAACAAGTGTCTATGAGCTTGCTTATCTATGAAGACGCCAAGTTGTTCATAGACAAGGATATCAAGATGAAATGGCAGGATATCAATGACAACTTCTTAGGCTCATTTGTGGAAAATCTAGAAGACTGGAGGGTCCTTATCAAAATTCAAAAGTATGGCTTGTACTGGATTGAATGTAGGTATCCAACGTTTCCATGCACAAACATGATCCACTGGATTGTCTCTCATATTGGTCCCGAGATGATGATGTTGAGCAGTGCCAGTGGAACATAACTTGCTACCTTCAGGGCAAAGGAATTTCTGGAGATGTATCACTTGCCACAACTAGTGATCAAAATGGAGAAACCCTTCAGCAAACCCAACAACAATGCAAACTCAAGAGATATCTTGAAGAGTTGAATGAAAGAGCCAGCCAAGTTCAGGAAAACACCCAGCCAGGTTTACAAGACGAATATACTGAGGAAGGCATATCAGTACTTGGTCATCTTTTCATGTCGTTTATAAGAGAGCATAGAGACCTTCCCGCAAAGTTGGGTGATTGTGTTGGACCAATTGGCCAGTGAAGGAAGACCTTGCAACTGGGCCAACATGTTGGCTCTCAGGTCGAAGGAATAGGTGACAGAAGCCCGACATCCGCCCAAGTGTCAACAAGAAAATATATACTTACATTCTGGATGTAGTCTGTACTCATCAACAGTTGCCAAGCTTGCGTTGGGCATGGACACCTTCATAAAAATTTGTACACACTTATTGCAGATTGTTCTCCAAATGCATCTTCCATAGAGTTATCACACAATTGTCAGACCACTTTGTCACCCTGGTGTACAAAATGATATTTTAGTAGGATCCACCTTGCATGTCACAAGAAACGATGGAGGCATTGATTGACATAGCGACTTGGTATGCCTCGCCCCTTGAAACCTTCGTACGGATGTACAATGCGATGAATGCTTCGCATGTTTTACCGAAGTTTTCCATGGACAAGATCGTAATGTAAGAGGTGTCATATCACATCTCGAGTGGGTTGTCAGCAAGATTACACAAGAGGAAGAAGGCACCTTGGCCCACTCTTCCTTTTTAGATCAGGTTGTATGAGATATATAATCTCAAGCATGCTGAGGCCGAGACAGAGGAGTTCAAGAGATTCACCTTCGACACTAGAAGTTTTAATCCATATGACTTGCATTTCTTGGTAAAGGACCACTGCGCGAGAGTGAAATTATGTTGGATCCATGGGGCATGTCATGGCCTAAGGAAGACAAATGGATATATTGTTATCACTTCTCCAGGCTCAATGAACTAGTCGACATAGCTGTAGAGTGGTTAGCAAAGCAGAGGGAAGAAGCATCTCAGAGAGAAACATCATCAACAACAACAGAGGGTAACAGACCTGCGCATGACAAAGGCAAGCGAAAGGTTGTTGACAATGCAGAGACAGAACAAAGCTACAAGTTCAAAGAAGATCCACTCGTGTTGAAAGAAGCTTTGGAGATTGAGGATAGGAGGTGACATTGTGACAAGAGGATCACACAGACACTAAGAGAGAAATACAGGATCGAGGAAACAAAAAAGGAGTTACAGGAGTTGAAGCAACGACTCCAGGAAGAACAGGGACTGTGCAGAATAGAGAAGGAAGTATAATAGAGATAAGCACAACAGGAGGCGCAACATGCACATATTAATGAAACTGCACCTATACAGGTTATAGACTCATTCGAGCAGCTGACATAGAGTAGACAAGGTGAGTAGTCGCAGGACAAGGACTTAGCTTAAGAGATTGAATAAATGCTAGAGCAGATAAATAAAGATATGGTTAAGCCAGAGTCAGACCATGATATTGACTTCATGCCTCAGAGCCAAGAGGTTACCCCGCTAACTTCACTAGATCTGGAAGCAGAGCAAGACCCAAGTGATCAAGGAGACACAGAGATCCTTGAAGACAATCCAGAGGAGGAGTTGCACAACATATATTTTGACGAGTCACAACACAGAGTTGTGCAGTCGTGCAGAGTGCTTACTTTGTATGTCCACATATCTCCTGCGCAGTTTGAAGAATGAGTGATCATATTTGACGTGTGTAAGAATCTAGTAGCATTGGATGATGCTACGAGAATATATGCCGAAGCCACCAGCTCGAGTGTGCGATTCTTGATAGCAGAGAATGAGCGCATGGCTAAGGAGATACAAGCGACCAAGCAAGGAGGAGAATAGGTTACATCATCCACCAGAGCAGAGTTGAAGAGAGTGAAATTGGATGAAGTATCATCTCTCAAGACAGTCATGTGGATGTTGTATTCCATAATCGTCATCGTGCACAAGTTAGTTGTCCATCTCAATGGTTGGAAGCAACATTGTGCTAGAAGAGCACATATTTTGTGAAATCTGCATACTGCTATTGATCACATGCAAACATGGACAATGAGGTAGAAGGGAGCCCTAGTACACTTGCTAAAGATGATGAAGCCAAAGGGGGTAGAGTTGAAGGCACACATCTAGAGGTAGATCGAGAACTATGAGGAACTCCCTCAACTCTTCACCAGTTTGCAGGCTTCACATGCGCGGGTGTTCAGGAGCATGGATGTCATTGTGTGCATGCATGTGACCCCATCCATAGGGACACTCACTGAGGTGAAGTCAAAGAACCAAGTCCAACTGGAGTTGGACATGTACTTTGATGCGTTGATATGCATAGCCACCAACGCAGACTTAGAGATTAGTGCAGACACTATGCATTAGTATGTTGTTGGTCTGGTTGCACTCAAGACTATGATACACATGTTATCAAACGAGCTGGATAGAGATTCCAAATTAGTGTACCTAGATGCAATGGAGGTAAGGGTTCGCTTTCAGCAGGATGTCACCAATGAGCACACGGACACCATAACGGACTACCAAGCTTGCAGTTTTCCATCGTTGATCATCACGAGGATGTTGAAGAGTTTGTCTTCCCACAACTGTCTGAGTCATAGTAATGTGTTGGATGGCTTACACAAACCTATTTTTTCTCAGATGGGTACATGTGTAGATTGTAATGTAACATCTTGTAAAAGTGAAAGACCAAGTGTCGATAGTAAAGTGTAACAATCATGTAGTAGTTGAAGAGTCATGAGGGTAGGTGAAGAGTCACAAAAGGGAATGTCAAGGGTTACCCCACCCTTTTCTATTTATAGAACCTCATAACTCATTGTATAGGATTTTGGGAGACAAGCTTCCTATAGGTGTATCTTAGAGAAATCTTGGAGTGTATTGAAACGAGCCTTGGCTTCTCCACAATGTAGAACCCGTATATCTCTTTGGAGGAGCAAGGGACAGTGACTGTAAAATTTTGTTGTCAGGACAAGTGGTTGGTCATAGTTGTATGTATGATTGGATCTTTCACTTAATATAACAAAGCCAACACAATTCATGCATATGTTGTTATTATATTTCAACTAGCTTGGTTACTTTAATGATATATGTAGTTGTTGTTTACACATGTATGTATGGACTTTTCTATATATGTTTGTATGAATCTTATTGAGATGTGTTTTTGGTTTTGTCATCACTTTGGATCATTGGATAACCTTCTTTCTAGGTTGTGATGTATCTCTCTTGTGTGTTCCCTTTCAAGCTGTGTGCTGTCACAGGTTTCTAAGGGGTGCACTCCTAACCCCCGTTACGTGTGTTAGAGCCTCTCATGAACCTTCCTTGACTTTATGCATATGTCACATCCTTGCTACCAACAAGGACATATTACTCACCTCTATGCGCAACCACGGTCAAGGCGATACCGTACTACCCACTGTTGGGAATCCTACACCAGATGGTCTGAGGTCTAGTTGGGACTTCTTACTAGGGAGATCCCTTGACATGTCGGTAGGTCCAACTCTGTCAACAGGAGTGAAAAGGTTCCCATTAGCGAGGAATCCTTAAATTGTCGAACGTTAACATGATGATAAGGATGTAGAGTTTCCCCTACCATTTGTTGGCTTGTAACATGATAATCAGAGGAAAAGAAGGTCCGCTAGAAAGTGACCATTAAATTTAGATTACTGCAACTTTGGCAGCACACTGAGTGGCTGCCTGCTGGACTTCGTCCACTAGCTGCTCGGTGATTGCTGGTGAACTGCTGCCCTGAATCTTCTGCTGAGCTGCCTGCAGTTTCACGAGCTTTCCTTCAATGGAGGCTGTGATTGCGTAAGCCTCGTCTATCCATGGTTGTAGGTGTGCTTTTAAGACTACTTCTTTATGCCGAGCAACATCCACCTGTTCCTTGAGCGCCTTTGCCTCCTGCATCCATGTGAGCCTCTATGTAAGGGCAACTGTCTGTGCTATCCCTTTTACCTCGTCATACCTCTGTTGTAGCTTGCATGCCTCTATCTCTAGGCACTCTACATTTGGGTCCTCCTGTAGGGTGGTTAGGACCTCTAATGACTATTCAAAAAGCTGCATGCAGTTTGCCATTGCACTATCAACCGCCATTATTGCTGTTGTAATAGCGGTGCTGCGTTGTTCCTCGAATTCCAGCAGAGTTGAAGGTTGCGCCTTCAACTGAAACTTTGTGATCTACAGGTTCAGCTGTAGCTAAACCCTAGCCATCTCTGCTCGAGCGTCGCACACCCCTGTGGCCAACTTACAAAAGCATGCCTCCACCGATTCTTCTGCCTCAATGTCCAACTCTGGGACCATTCGGCAAGCTTCCTCCACTGCTTGCATTATTTTCTTGTTTTGCTCCACTTTCTCGTTGCACTGCAGGTCCAATTGCTCGACGTTGATGCATTGCTCGCTCATTACCTGTAGAGCGTGACTCTCTCGGGCCCTGATTTCCACAGTGACTCCATCCTGCAAGAGGTAGAGCATCTCTGAAGGGAGCACAACCATGTTCAATCCTACCCCTTTCAAACTGCTGACTATGGGCTTGTTAGCCTCCTTCTCTGTAGCAAGTTCCCCATCTAGTAACACTATCGTGTTGGTCACCCTTGTGCAGAACATCTCCTCAGCAGTTGAAGTGCCGATCGCGAGGCTGGTGGACGCTATGCCAACCTATGGAGTGTGTACCTGCAACTCCTACAACTCTATTTGGAGAGCCCCTAATACCAACTAATGTTGTTCTTCGAACTATTGGAGGGCCTCCGCAGTGACATCCCTCATCGTTTCGCTGATATCATGCAAATCCCTCGCAGTGAGGGTGATTGGGTGAAAATATGTCTTTGATGCCTTTGTTTTCTTTCGTGGCACTGTCTGCTCTCCTAGTCGTGGATGCTTGAGTTGGGTGGATGTCATCTGCAGGTCCATGCCACGTCTCTGTTTCTACCTTAGTTCTGGGCAAAGGTGACTTCTATCCTTCTAGCTCTTCTCCTCATGTTTTCTGCTGTTTGTCCAGCTTTGCAGTGTCGTGCGTTGCCTGGGCCTTAGCCTCTGCTTCCTCCTTTCTGTGCTTCTCTACTAGATCCTCCATTTGAAGTTTTGTCTCTTCCTTTTTGCATTGCGCAACAAACTTGTCCATTTCCATGCGGAGCCAGCTGGAGCGTGCCACTCTAGCAGCTATGACTCAAGGACTGTGAGAATCACATCATTAGTTGCCAAGTACGGTAGGTTATTCCATGTCCTCGTAGGGTCCTTTTGCACCCTGATAAAAACATGGTGGAAATCTTCTTTGAACTTTCCAAAGCTCTGCAAACTAGCATATACTGTGGGCAACAACCGTAGCTTGTGATTGATCCCCATCCGGATATTCATCTCCATTAAGACCCAAAAGATCTCGATTTCTTTTATTTGTTGCACATCCTTGGTCACCCACAACGAAGCAGACTTCACTACCTCTGGAAGGTTCAACGTGGCTAAAGCGAATTGGCTATCTTCTGGCAGCTCCCATGCCACCAGTACGATTGACAATAGGAGCCACGCATAGCGAAACGTTTTTCCCTGCTCCTGTGCCTCATGATAGTTTGCGAGGAACTTGCTGCATAGATAGTTTTACCAATTGAAATGGACTCGTTCCGTGCATTGGGCTGCTAGTGCAATCACAGGCGCGGGCACCTCATCCACGCGACACTTCCGCATCACTTTCCCTGCTAGTATTTGTGTTGTGATTTTGACTACATGGTTGTTAATGCTGGAGATGGCATATCCTCTCTTGTTCTTCTTCTCCAACTTGAACTTCTTCTTCATCTCTTCTGCGAGGGCCAACTTGCCATCTTTTCCTTCTGAAATATTGGTTGGATCCTCCCCTGGGTAAGGCAGTTGTGTGATTCGATGAAACAAGTGGTCTGTGATGGGAATGGACTCCTCCAACCATAAACCCCCATCACGCACCAAGCAGAGTAGTTGTCTAATGATGAAGATGGTCACTAGGGTGAGGTGGTAATCTGACACCCAGAGTAGATTTAGCAACCCAGATTTCTCTACACCCTTGAGCCATTTGTGTAGCTCCAATTCATTCATTCCAACTGTTGCATCAATCTGCCAGTGCATTAGTTGCCCAGTTGCTAAATGCAGGAATTTCTCATGATCTGCGAGGTCCCAATCTTCAAACTTTAGTACAGGAACTTTCCCTAAGTGCGGTCCCTAAAAAAAATATTATCTGGGAGAAACGGGGTTTGGAGAGAGCTCTTGTTGTCATCTATGTCCTTCGGCACCTTCGCTTTACCCTTTCACAAAGGAACATATTCAGGTAACCGGGTAATAGGGTCCACACCCTCGGTTTCAACTTCCATTTCCACGTCCTCCTCATCCACTAGGATTTCTTCAGATTCTTCCTCATCGGACTCCAAATTAATGGCCTTCCCCTTCTCTTGCAAAGTGAGCTTGGTCCTCTGTGGGTTTCTTGGTGAGACGCGCAACGAGATCATAACATGCTTATCCTCCTTAGGTCTCGGTGTTCTGGGTGATTTAGGGACCTCAACTATTATTTCGGCGCTCTCTAGGGCTTCTACTACTGAATTTTCAACAACTGAATTTTCAAATTGCTAAGTGTTTTCGCTGGACAACCACTTGTAATTTATAGGGCTTTTCGAATTCAAATTCGACTGTTACCCCCACATTCGGCCCATTAATGCTAGATTGGCAGCGTATTTTCAAGAATCTAGCTCATAAATATCACCGTAAATGCCTATCGCTCGCTTCATTTGGCCTCAAACAGACCATCAAATCGTGAATAGTGACTTTAATGGTCACTTTTCGGCAGACCTGGCAACATGATAATCGGAGGAAAAGTGAATTTAATGGTCACTTTCCAGTAACATGATAATCAGAGGAAAAGAAGGTGAGTTGGTCAATAGCCACAATGTTTCCCTTGTGAGGAAAGGTGATCATACGAAATAAGTCAAAACAATCGCGTCCATGGCGTAAACCCACGTGTGACCCAATAGAATATTATAATTAAGAGGGTCCTGGTCCCACTTGAAATGATGCATCCTGGGTAGAGGTGAAAGTATAGGGTCGAATGGCAGATTAAAATATAGAGATTTACAAAAAAGATAACCCAACAAGGTTGGGAGGTGGGTGGTTGGAAGGTGGGATGAAGAGGGCCCCATCAAGGCCGAAGGCTCAAGGCTCAAGGAAGGTTGATGAAGGTCAAGGAGGAGCCCCATCCTACTTCCAAAGGATCTGCACATACGATAGCCAAAAGAAATGCCTTCTTCTAGGTGGGACAATTTTGAAACACCTCGAGGGTTGACATAGCTGATGGAGCCTGAGCCATGTCTTTAACTAGATTACAATTTTAAGAAACCTTGACACAAGGGTTGAAAGAAGATTTATGAATAACGCCCTTTAGAGGCTTAATAGTTAACTCCATAGGAATCATGGGCAGAGCGGGATTGGATGAAGGTTATGCCAAACCAGTAGGTTGATTAGTAGGATGACCATTCAGAGGATTCAGATTACTGCAGTCCTTATTCCGAGCAGCCACCTAACATCAGATTTAGGATTCATGGAGGAAATAATTAAAACCGTATTAGAAGAAGAAAGGTCTTAAGGAACCATGTGGGTCTCCTGATTGGGAAACAGGTCGGTCAACACAACGGGAGAAGTGGAGGATTTCAGAAACTAGTTCACTTCAACACGGTGAGGAAATTCACGAGTAAAGTGCTCGTCATTGCAAATCAAGCATGGGTAGCGAGGCTTTCATTTATCATCAGAGTACAATTTTTTTTGTTTTTCCTAAGGTGAAGAATATTTTTTCTTTTTTCCTTTTCCTTTATTCTTGCTTCGTGGTTGTTGTTGATATTTTCCTTTATCAGATGAAACAAAATTTATCTCAAAAGAAGAAGCGACAAGAGCATTGGATGAAGGGTTTTGGGAAGATGTAGTGAGAGAAACACTAGATGGTTTACTCACTGTTTGGGAATTGGAAGAACAAATGATGCCGTTAGTAGTATGAGATTCTTTAGTAGGAGTTGGAAGAACAATGTTTGAAGGTATCAAAGCATCTGGCATAATTTCATGGAGTGTGCCAGATTGGTTTTATATGAGGTCCAAATATTGAGCATGAGAAATCACTTTCTCTTCATTCATGACGCCGAATTTAGCTACTTCCTTTGTGATAGATGGCAACATGGATTTAAAAAACCATTCCTCTAAGAATTTATTTGGAACATAGGTATTAACAAACCGGCAATGACGCCTCCACTCATGAATGTGATCTGAGATGTGAGTAAATTTAGTTTGTTTAAAGTTGGTCAAAAGTTCCATTCCAGTTTCATATCAAATGGGAAACTGGAAATGTGTGACAAAGGTGATAGCTAAGGAACTAAAATCGTGAAATGAAGCTCTAGGTAACACAATGTACCATTTAGCTGCAGTGCCTATAAGAGTACGTTGGAAAATATGTAATCGTATGGAATCATCATTAAGGGAGTTCGAAGAACACCATAGATGATATGTCATGCCATGGGTCGACAGGTCTTCTCTAGGATTACCATTTAATTTTGGGATATCATAAGGAAATTTGGTAGGAATTATTGGCCACTAAGGTGAATGAGAAATAGGATTGTTGGCGAGCTGAGTCAAGTATGGAAATTTGAGAGTCACCACAAAAGGTAATTGTCAATTAAAATCTCGTGGAGGATAGCCTAGATAAGAAGGAATAACCTGAGAAATAGGTACTTTCATTGCCTGATAAGGAGGGTTATGATAAAGAGGAACCTGGGCACCAGAATAAGGAGGATTCGGGTAACCAGCATACGCATAACCTTGTTGAACAGCTCTAGGATAACCTTGTAAAGGATGGAATGGCTAGGTTTGGATGTGTTGGACTTGAAAAGACACTTGAGGAATACATTGATAAGGTCTATAATGTTTCCCCACGTGATTCTGCATCATCCCAACTTAAGGTGGATTAAATTGATGTTGTGCCATGCTATACATAGTCTCTCCTACTAGAATTTGAGGAATACCTTGCCTAAGTGGTTGAGACTGTAAGGTACCTTGTAAAGGCTGGGTAAGTGGAACCTGAAGGGTAGCATATGCCGATGGAACATATTGAGATGTAATAACATCTTGTAAAGGTTGAATTACATGTATTTGAGCTTGTTGAGGTACAAATTGAAGGGTAGGAATTTGGGACAAAGATGACACAGGTTGAGAATTCAACAATTGGTCCCAACTCGAACCAGTTTGGATGGGAAAAGTAGGTTTCCAAAAATTGGCAGCCATTCGAGGATAAAAAGGATTATAATAAGGTTGATTACCAATTTTAGCTATACCAAAAATAGGTTTCCCCCCTGCCATAAGAGGAGGGGATGATGGAGGCAACTACAACCCAGATGGAGGGCACCCAAAATAAGGAGAATTAGTCCGTTAAATATAACCTTTAGCACTAACATAAGGGAAAACCTATTGTTCAACTATAGCTGTAGGCGGAGGAGAAGGAGAAGGATGAGTAGCATTCACAAGAGGATTTCCAGATGGAATTCCTGAAATTGATGACATGGGAGAGGTCCACAGACTGGAAGCTACACCAGAGAAGGTATTAGATAAAGACTAATAGCCAGGTGGGAAATATGGGACACCATACAAATGTTCCTCTAGTGATGTTGCAAACATGGATGAGGAAGAAACATTTGATGTCTCAACCATAGTGGTGGACACGGGTTGGGAAGTCATATCAGATCCAATCATGCTTAATAATCCCAATGAAGATTGTCACGTGAAATCTGAGGGTGAGTAAAAAGAATTAGGTAAAGGAGTTCCTGTTGGAGTTTGAGGAGGAGGAAGAGGACCAGTCTGATAAAAATGGAGTGCACTCTAATGAACAAGAATAGAAGGACAAGAATCTTCTGGCGGGATCTCTTCAATACTCACAAGGCCGTATGGAAGAGGTCACTACCAGGTGAAAGATATATGGATGGAGGTTTTGTCTAAGACAAAGGAACAAAAGAGGAAGGTACTGAAGTAACAAGTGAATCTAGTTGAGGTTCCTCAGGTCAACAACCTCAGGAAATAAAGTTTCTGGCTTAGGAAGGTTAGGTTCAATAACCTCAGGCAATAAGGTTTCAGGTACTTTTATTTTGATTGTGTTAGATTCAGTGGTAAGAGGAGTGGTGATCTCAGGCTCAGTACTAAAAGGGAAAGATGATTCTAGTTGATCAGATTCAGGAGGAGGATGAGAAGTAGTTCCCAAATTTCCATATCTGGTAGTTTTCATCTTCTTATGCTTTTGACGATGACCAGGAGTAGCCTCTGGTGGAAGAGGAGGATTATTTTTCATTCTACGTGAATGATGGAGTGGGGGATTTTTTTTCTTGCATGTTGGATAGTAAAATTTTGAAATTAACATAAAAATAAATAAAAAAGAGGGTAATCTAGGCATAAAGGATTACCAAATAATTGTGAACTGCAATATGCACCTTGCCGAACCAGGCCTACTTAACCTACATGAAGGAAATCTTCCCAAATGTTGTGTTCGGTGTATCACAGTACACAAGGCCGCTAACTCAGTTACCTATGGCAGGGATAAAAACCTATAGGGGACTTCCAAAATATAATCGACAGTCTGTGGAAGCGCAAACCGTAGTAGTGCTAACTAATGCATAACTATTCGATGAGATAATTCCCATATACTTTACGTGTGTGGAGCCCTATCCAATATACCCAAAGGGAAGTGGAGAATGATCATATACACTGATGTACATGTAACAATATTTCATCCCTGGGATACAATGCTAGAAAACAACAAAAACTCTTACGTTTAATGATGCCAGAACACGTCTCTAGCCTAGACCTCTAAATTTTTGTGTTAATGTTAAAAATGCTCCTTAGGTTGATTCAATAGATTTTAATCTTTATCTTTAATTAAGTTTTAGTTTTGGGGCTCACTGTGAATGTCACCTGAACATCCTAAAATGCAAACTAGCATGAGGAAATGAAATCTTTCTCATTCAATGAAAATCTATCTAAGAAAGGGAAGGGACAAAGAGTATGCAACAAAGAATATGGAGAAAACAATGTGAAAAGTATAATTCATTTTAAATGCAACTATTCCAATGTTGATGCAAAAACAAAACCCTAAATTCCAATGCAAATATTTGTCTTTTCAAGTCACTTAATTTTAGAAAATGAAGAAAACTAAGATGTAAAGTTTAATCACTGATTCAAGCAAGCTTTTTCAGAATGATGACTAGAACACCAATTCATCTAAGCACTTAATGATATAAAAAAAATAGTTTTCAAATGTCCTAATGATAATAAAAAAGGAAAATCTAAACAAATACTTACCAAATGCACTAAAAATGAAAGCAACCCAAATTGAGGCTTCAGAGAGACCATAAGATACTCAAAGACTCAAGGAAGAGGAGCTGCAAGAATGCTGATCAGAGAGAAAATAGAGACAAATTAAATTTTGTGCATGAATAGGGGCCAACGCAAGTGAAAAGTAGGAACCAATGCTATGAAACACTGGCTCAAAGAAGGCTCAATTAGGGTGAAACACTATGTCACAAGATTAGAGGTTTCGTTGGTCTAGGGATGCAAGATTCTGACACAAGGATTGAAACTCAGACTCAATGAAAGGTCTTCCTAGGTCTATTCTTGATTGAATAAGATA
>APFE031326108.1:37490-73376 GCA_000404065.3 Pinus taeda | reverse complement strand
CCACTCTTGATGGGAGGATGAGATCAAGGGATAAGGGATGAAAACTCCAAGGTAGGATAGGATAGGATTCAAAATTTTTATCTGAGGTAAATCGTTACAATAGATCCTGGAAGCTTCTAGAAGAGGAAGCTTTAGGATTCTTTTTTTTTCTCAAAATTCTTAGAATCAACTTACCACTAGCACTAAGCAACTTGTTGGTGATCAGTGCAAGTGCAGAGTAGGGAAAACTAGTAGTGAATGTTGACCAATGAGGGGCCATGGTGTGTTTTTACTAAAAAGAATGAAATAAGGTACTTTCAGGCAAAAACTCAGGGATTAGAAAGAGTCATGCTTAGGGCCTTGTGTAGGGAGGATGATAAAGGGTTCAAAGGATGTGAATGATCCTATTTGTAGGAATATTGACCAAATGTAAAAAAATGGCCTATAGCATGGCATATCCATAGTAGACAAAGGATGAGGATGTGAAGGCATTCTTATGTGCTATTTCTATTAGCCAAACTAATTGGATAATTGAAGCAAAGGATGAATGGAAGAATGATGAAGAGACATGGACACTTATTCAAAAGTTGTAACAAGATCCCAATGCATTTGATACATTTATCTAGAAGAATGATTTAGTATGGTACGAATATCACTTATATCCATGTAAGAACTCGCAACTCAAATAAAAGGCTCTTTTGGAATTGCACACCTCTCCTATAGGAGGGAACTTAGGATGTTTAAAAACTTACCACACAATCAAGAAGGAATTTTTTGGGATGGAATTAAATATAATATTTAGACATTTGTGGTAGAATGTTTGGCTTGCAAACAAAATAAAGTTGAGACAATTAAGACCTCATGCCATTTTACAAGAATTATCCATTTCAAGTGAGCATTGGGAGGAGGTATCAACGGATTTTATCATAGGTCTACCCAAGTCCAAAGGAAAGAGTGGCATCATGGGGGTAGTTGATAGAATTACCAAGTATGCACAATTTTGTGCACTATCTCATCCTTTCAAAGCTCGTAAATTCGCTACTACATTAGTTTAAATAGTTCAAAAGCCACATGGAAGCCCAAAAAATATTGTAAGTGATAAAGATCCCATTTTCATGGGAAATTTTTGGACATACTTATTTTATTTTCTTGGTAATCAATTGGTCCATAGCTCATCTTATCTTCCTCAATTTAATAGGAAAACGAAGATAGTGAAAAGATTTTTGGAAGGATATTTTCATTGCTTTGTATTTGATAAACAAACACAATGGGTCAAGTAATTACCTTGTGCAGAATGGTTGTATAATACTTCCTTCCATACCGCAACAAAAATGACTCCATTTATGGTGCTTCATGGATATCATACACTATCTATCACATTGTATCTAGGAGATAATTATAAGGTTCAAGAAGTGGAATATCACATCTAGCATTAACAAGTTCTCCAACTCTTAAAGGACAACCTAACTCTATTGTAAAATTGAATGAAACAACAAGAAAATCAACATCACAATGCAAGACGTTTTTTATGGGTGATTGGGTAATTTTATGGCTACGACCATACAAATAAATGTCCCTTAAGAAAGCTAAGAAGCATAATAAATTATGCCCTTATATGGTGTTTCAAAAGATTGGTACTATGGCATACAAATTGGAGTTGCACGCATCTTCACGAGTACACCCAGTTTTCCATGTTTCATGCTTAAAGAAGGGTTATAGGTGACAAGATCATAGTTATAGGAAGGAAAAACATATTGGAGCCTGAAGCCATCACATAAATAAGAATCTGACAACTATAGAATCAATCAATTCTAGAGTATCTAATTAAGTGGAAGAACTTACTTGCTAAAGATTCCACATCAGAGGATGAATATTTTATACAAAAGCATCCAAAACTACTTAAGCATTAAGGACATTATGTTCCTATACCAATAGGTGTCATAATTTTTGAATGGATGAGTTCAAAACTGTAATATGTACATACCTTTGCTTTCTGCAAATGTTTTCCATATTTGTAAAAAATAAAAAAATAAAAAAATGAAAAGAGGGTATGTCGTAAAAGAAAAATCAAAGGACAAAAATAATGAAAAAAGGTCAAAAAGAAAGGATAAAAAATGAACCCCAAAGAAAAATAAAAAGAACATGAAAGCGTGCAAGTCCAAATGCCACTACTATTTTATTTTTTGTTCAAAAATGATTGTGTGCAACTTGCTATTTATGCCACAATCCATGGTAACCAAACAGTTTAATCTTGGTTATTCCATGTTTTCAATTTCATGCTTAGAGATAGAGAATAAAATCTGACCAAACTGTTAATCTTGGCATATAAGTAGATAGGTTGAGTAAATAAAAATGGAGCTCAATAGGTTAATCTGAGCTTTTGGATGTAATAAGGATAGATTTAGATAGATATCTATTGTAAAAGAAAATAAGAGTTTGATAAGGGTTTGCCAGTTTAAGTGCACCCTAATAAAGAGTAGAAAAATGGTAGGATGTGTAGATGGGTAAGTATGTGAATGGTTGCAGAATTATGGTGATTTATTGGATAAAATCATGTCATTTAATCTCATCATCAAATTGCTTAAAGTATGGATGACAATGGGATAGTTACAAAGTCAAGTGATTAATTTCCCCATTCATTTTACCTTTTCACTAATTTCCCACAAGCAAAAATCAAAGTACCTAAAACCTTAAGTTAAAGGGGCTCAGAGCATTTCTCTGACTTCTGGAGGGACCGAACCCTCGGCCCAATAACTTGTAAGGTTTAAGTACTCAAACCCCCTTGCCAACATTCACTCCCTCCATAAACATTCATCTCACCTAAAAATCCCTTTTCCTAAGGTGAAATTACCATTTACCTAGGGAAAGTAATAAACCTTACCAAAAACCCCCTTTGTTTACATAAAGACCCATAAAAGAGCATTAAGCCTAAGTGATAATGTGTAAATTTAAATGCATGAGAAAATGTGTCAAGACATTATACTTAGCGCAATTTGTTCCCTTTTCCATTTCATATTAACTTTAACTTTTATTATATTTAACTCCCGAAAAATAAACCCCTTTCCTGTATATTTAGTTAAAATCCCAAATGCTAAATATCCCACCCGATGGTTTGGAATAAAAACCATATTAAGTAAATAAATTAAATGGATTAATTAGTCAATTTACGACTAATTAAGAGCCATAACCCTCTGCCATACAAAAAGGGATTAATTGATCAAACCATGATTGATTAATAACCTTCCTCCAATCAGCTCACTCTTGACGTCATTAAGCTGCCCTAACCCGCAATTAAAATCCCATCAGGACCCTCCATTAACTCCCCAACCAAATCACATCCCGATCACTATACGATATGATCCCTTCAGATCTAACCACTGTCACTCATATCGGGCGACCTCCGATGCCGACCTTTACCCGCCCGATGTGAGCGGTTTCACTGTTCACCCCGCTGCTACATGTCACCCAATGAATGGCATTGGGTAGACCTCTCGCAATACTATCATGTCCCCAAAAGCGGTGCGATAGATTCCTCTTACCACGTTCACTACACGACAAGATGTCACATCCATTAGTTGGTGCCAAATGTCGCTTTTCCATTATACCCGCAAAAATAATTTACTTTGTAGATAAACCAAAAATACTCATTATTTTTGTTTTTTACCTAGAAAAAAGAAAAAACCTTCTATTCTCCATGCAAACACAGAGTACATTCAAAACTATCAACCTGCTACCAACCATTAACCTCCCGAAGCCGCTGAACTCCAGATTTCCATTGCAAACCCGTGCGCTCCCTGAGAATAGTGCATTATTACCATTAATTCATTCAGACAACCGAAACCAAGTATTTACCCTATTTTCGACTGAGAAACCCTGTTTTCGTGCCAAAATTGAGCTAAATTGCTTTAAAAATTAAGTAATTTGGTAAGTTAAGCTGTCTAATAGTCTTGAGATACTCTGTGATAATCTAATTTTTCCATATTTCCCTGAAATTCTTTGCCCCCGTCCTTCAATCCACAAGAACCAAGGATGGACGCCCCAATTGCTTTGAATGTCATGCCAGTTACTACTGTCCATAGATATTTAGACCATCTTCCCTTGGTTGACAGAGATTTTTAGGTTAAAGACCTCATCTTTGAAGAATCCCCTTTGAAATTGCATTGTAGAGACCAAGATAACTACTTGAACCATGTAGATAAGATAGGCCTTTGGGAATCAAACCTACCCAAATATCAATTCCCCAGTGTTCATGTCTTCCTAGAGATTGTTCACTATTGTCATGCAAACTATGACCCTATCATGAGAGCTGTAATGTCCCCAGATCAGAAAGTCCTATTCACTATCACTGCAGAATCCATAAATGAGATGTTACAGTTACAACCTGGTGAAAACCTCACCCCTCTTACCATTGCTAACTTGCTTGACATATTATCCAAGCTATCTACTTCCAGAAGTACGCAGATCCTCCAGACTTCAATTGCTGAATAAAAATACATGCCAAAAGACCCCCCTCCTTACATGTCATCCTTCTTTTCTGGTCTAGGCAAAGATATCACATCAATGATATCATGCATTTTAGGTTTTACCACTAGTGAATATGCAGATGATATCATTTTTGCCTACATTTCTATTTTTCCCCTTGGCCAGCCTCCTGTAGTCAAATTTGATCATGCAAAATTCATCTAAGACAAAATGCATGATGAGTTTCTGAGATTGGAAAATGAAAGAGTGTTCAAATATTCATCAGTCTTATACCATTTATTTCTTTACTATCAGACTGATAAGTTTCCCTTCTCTGTCCAAAAACTTGATACCAAAGGGAATCCTAGATCTGTCATCTTCTCGACCCCTCTGTTCCATAGGTCTAATTCTCCCTACCCATATACAGATTTCATTGATCTATTTGTACACCCAGTGGCTACCATGTTGCTAGGAAGCCCTCCTCCCAGAATCAGTGCAGACATCAGGAGGATCCTGCAATTGTCAAGGCAATACAAAGTAGGGGATTGGTTCTTGTACCAAAACCTATAGAAATCAGAATCTATGGATGTGAGTTACCACCTTAAAAAATGCCAAAGTACCTCCCCATGAGATTATTTGCTCTAGAGTACTACAAACAACTAATAAATTCAGATGAGGTGCATTTTGTTAGAACCAAGAAAAAGGCCCAGCTAAGAATAAAAGATCACATTGGCCATTTCATTTGTAACAGTGGAGAAGTAGGAAAGTAGGTAGGTGGAATCCTCCAAAGGTTGAAATTAAAACAGAGTTTCAAGTGGATCTATGATCCCCACAACTTTATTTGTAATAGGAGACAAAAAAATAAGCTATCTCCTTACATCCACCATAGGATCCTAGAAATTGAACAATATGCCAATCAATCTGAATGGGTGGAAAACACATTAGTAGATCAAGATTGTACATAGGTTTTTGTTGATAATGTATTGATGGATTTAGATAGGAGGCTTGATGAAGATTTATTTGTACAGGTGCTTGGAGAAACTCAATCTCAAAGGCAGTCACAGGAACATAGTGGACAAACTTCGGAGCAAGCAGGGTCATCAGGCCAACCAAGATCATCAGAGCAGGCAAAAGATTCAGAGCTACCTGAGATTTTAGTGGAGCTCAATCAAACAGAACAAAATATAATGAGCAATCCCCCCATTTTACAAACTCCTCTAAATGAGGAGAAAAATCCAAAAAGAGATAGAGAGGAGGCCACTCCTTCCACCATACCTGTTAATCAAACCTATGCTAAGAGGCAAAGGTTAAACCCATTTTCTGAACAAGAATACACTGAGGAAACAACAGACAACATAGTGGTAGAAAGAACTGATATTGTGCATTCTATCCATTTAGAAGGTACATCATCTACCTCATAGTTCCAAGTGTTAGAAAGGCAATAGAGCACAAAAGTATCTTCCTTAAGGGCTCCTTCTGGTCAGAGCCAGGATATCAAATAAAAGTACAAAGAAATCAAGGCAAGGAACAAAAAATTAAAGGCTCAAACCTATGCTCATTATCTCAGATTGGCTCCAAAAAACCAAACAAGGTTGATGTCAACCTTTGACATAAAGGAAGGCAAGATGCAGATGAGCTTTCTTAAGCCAACTGTGCAACAACCAAGATCAATGGGTGACTATTTGAAAACTGATTTTGAAGTTTTAGCAAAGGATATCCACCCAATTGATCAAATAGAGCTACATAAGCAAACAGGTGAAATGGTCTACTCCACATTGAACAACAAAGAAATCACATCTCATCAATTACAGAACTCATTGAATAACACATCTGCACAACTTCAATTGGAAAAGCCATCTTCTTAGGCCAAAGACACCAGAATAAAGAATTTAGAAGACTTGGTCATAGAGTTAGGACATGATCCCAAAGATGTTAAAGCAGTAGAGAAACTGATAAAGAAGAAAAATGATGACATAGTTGCACTAAAGAAGTAGCTCAAGATTCCTCCTCTTCATCATCCTCAAACAACAAAAGTTTTGGAGACACGGAAGGAGGAAGAACTTATGGACCTAGTGCTTAAGTTAAATGACTAATTGAAGGAAATCGAAAAGGAATTGGATAATTTGATACAATCCAAGAAGATTGAGTTGGCCGCAACTCCTCAGACTGTAATACCTACAGTTTCCACAACAGTACCCTCCACCCTGGCAGCTTCCTTGGCACCAACGATTCCAACAGTAACAATATTGCTAGTAAGAGGTACTACTTCAGCCACAGGTACATTGACCAGTATAGGGATGACAATAGAAAAGACAAATGAATTGGTTAAGGCTATTGAATAAATGAGCATCTAGGCCACATAACTTAAGAAACTTAGAGAGCAAGTGACAAGCCTAGAAACTAGTTGTTCACTTGCACAAATACAACACAAAGAAGAGACTCAGAAAAACCAAAGGATGGTAGAAACAATAAGGATCCTTGAAAATGATTTGACTCTAGAAAAGCCATTGGGAGACATCAAGGATATACTGTGGACCAATATCATTGATTCCATCAATGATATTTGGAATTCCATTCAGGTTATTTTTGAGCAAACTGAATTAGTCAAAATAGCCATGGAAGCCATACAAAAGACAAGGGAAGAATTGGGAGACAAGCCTGAGGAAGAAAATCAGTTGATAGATTTTTTGAACAGTAGAAACAGGTACCAGCTGGATGAATTAGAGATTCAAGATAGAACAACAACTATTATTGAGATAAAGAAGGTTCTTACTAAAAGGAACCTGATGCTTAATTTGGAGAAAAGGTGTCAAAGCGTTCAAGCAGACATCGACAAATTTATGTTAAAATATGGAATTTTGAGAGAAAAAGGACTTCCTAGTCCACTAGTTATATAAGAAAAATTAATGACACAGGAAGATTACATTGAAATATTGAATAAACAGTCCACGAGCCAAGCCAGTTCTTCAGGAGTAAAATCATTGCCTACAGGAAAGGTACTTTATGATGGCCTGGAGAATCTGTTCTACATAGAACATGAAGTCAAGCATTTTTTCACCAACAAACTCAATTTTGCCAAATATATAGAAGCTAATGAAGTCTACAGGGAAATGATCAGAATAAAATTACCAGATAGTGAATGGTGGACCAGTTTGACAGATTTACTATAAGTTATTGTAGTGAATCTAGAGGGTAAAGATAACTACCAAATGAAAACAGGTAATCTAGGATTAACGAGCATAGGTAAAGAGTATTAGTAAGTTAAATATAGAGTGAATCCAACACATAACTACCAAGGTAGCTACAAGATGCCAAATCTGAATTCCAGCAGCCAGCACATTCACAAATAAAGGGACAACAAGCAAACAATTTTCCATTTGTCTCTATCATCGTGTTCAAGATATTTTTTGTTTCCTAGAATAATTCTCATATGGTTACGAGATATTTTGTATTAAATTTTGTATAAATACTTCATAGGTTGAAGTAATTAGGGTGGATTAAAAAGCATTTCTGGAGACATTTCTTTTTAAGCTAAGGAGCTATTCTACTCAAGACTGGACTCGTTTACTGGATTATGAAATAAAGCTGAGGACATTTCAATCGATTCTTGTGCATAGTTGGAACAAATAACTATCATTTTCTCATGTTTAAATCTCATTTTCTCTTTATGTCATGAATTATTCATATGTGTTTCTTATAAAATATTAAAAGCAAATAAGGAATGATATCATCAGAATTAGCTTAAGTGCTCTATGTTTTAACTATTTGCTTTATTTATGTTTTCTTCTAAACTGCCTTGGTCTAGAGATTCTTAATTGCCTCCTTACTTTTATATTTTATCCCCGCTTTGGCCCATAGTATAGGATTCTTCATTGCCCTTTACTACTGGCCATCCTTACTTTCTTCATCCCAATCCCGGTTAAGGATTCTTCATTGCCCTTGGCGCTGGTTAGGACTTTCCATTCATTGAAACCTTCAGATTTTCTCTTGGTGTGTTAGCTTTGCCTGTGAACTCTTACCTTAGTGATAAATCAAATCCCGTTAAGCCTTTCTTTATTGAATCCATAGCTCAATGGCCTAAATATTTTCTCTTCCCATCTATCTTCTTAATTCCACCACCCAATCAAAACAAACAACCCTGAACATTAAGAACTAGCCTGAAATCTTATTCAAACAAAATTAAATCTTAAAGAGAGAGCCCTCTCTGGACTTAGGTTGACTAGAACCTAGGTCTAAAATATTGGTTTATGGATACCTCAGGCTATTCCTTCTTTGATAACTTCTAAGGAAAAAACTTGAGTGATAAATAGTGGCGACCATACTAGGGAATCAAAACCCTCAGTTTTACTAAACCTTTGAGGAATTCAAATTTTTATTCATCAGCATCTTAAAGGGTTATTAGAAGTTATTTCCAAAAGTTCATAAAAATTTAAAACAATCACAAAAAGCTCGAAATCTAGCTTCAGGGAGAAATCATTATACCAGGGCTAACCCTGACCGAAATCCTCCCCCTGTATTTGAAAATCCCAACCTTATTCGGAGAATCATCAGAAGAGATGAAAGTTCAGTAAGCCCTAGACCTCTTTTTAGATCCAATTCATGCCCTGCTAAGTGGTTATTCATTGAAGACATCCCTTTTGATGAGCATTTTGGTTTTTCTCTATTCAGAACCACGTCTGATAATGAACGGTTGGACCTAGTCCTAGATCCAGAATTCATCAGAGAACTTGAAACCCAACGAGCCAAATTGTCAACTGATCAAAATTTATTGAACTCCCATCAGTCATCCCTTACCGCTGATAGACACCCTGAACTTTTTGAAACAACTTCCACATATTTTAGCTCACCATTGTTTCCCCATACCTCTGAAGATCAACACTCATCTCCATTCATACCTTCGCTCCCTCATCAGCCCATCACTACCCCTCAAACACCTATTACCGCTGTTACTCCAACTCTCCTTGTTGTCCCAAATCCTCCAGTTACCCAAACTCATGTTCTCAATCCTGTACAACTTAGAGCTATGGCCCTCAGATATGCCCCCTTGTGATGCATGCTCCTCAAGGTGCCTTACTAGCAGATTATCAGAGTAAAATTACCTCATTTGATGGCACTAGAACTTATACCGCACAACAACACACTAAGAAAATAACAGAGTATTTTGAACTCCATGAAATTGAAATAGGAGATGTCCAAATGAGAATCTTTGTCCAAAGTCTAGCTGGAGAAGTGAGAACATGGTTTAGAGCTTTGCCTCCTCAGAGCATAGATAGTTTAGAAGTTCTTTACCAACAATTCTTAAATAGGTGGGAGAAGAAAAAGAACCCCCTTCAAATTTTATCTGAATATGAAAAATGTGCATGCATGTGACAACTATTATTTTAGATAACTGAGAATTCACTCATGGATAACTGTTGCATGTCAGTTCTGTCAGAGACCTAGTTGATATCATATGTGGGACAGTGTGCTATCAGATTCTTGGATATTTCTATTAAGTATTCCTTGCATGGAGAAGGATCTATTGTAGGATATTAGAGGACTTGTGGCCTATATATTGAGGCCTAAGTAGTCCATGATTTTCATCTTTTGATTAAAGATCATCAGAGTACAGAGAGAGCAGGATAGCTATTGGGATGATTCTTTTTGTATGTTGAAGAGGATTTCCACTTGATTGATGATACAGTGTTGGGGTTTTATGTTGGTGCTTTCTCCAATGATATATTTTGTGTTATGTGTGACTGATTTCTCTTGATCAGTTATGCATGTTTCTACTTGTTGTTGCTCATGAATTTGATTATGCTTCTGCTTAATGTTCTGTAGAAGTAGAACAAGTATTATGCTTTAAGACATTGCATATATCAGTTTGTTCTACAGGTGAAATTTCTACATGGTATCAGAGCACAGGTGATCAAGGAAGAACAATATACTAGAGGAGATTTCAAAGTTTTGAGTTTTGGGCCGAGAGTTTGTAGAGCATATATGAAAATTTTTGTACAATTTTTTCAGAAACAAATAGCATATTTGGATTCCTTGTAGAAAAATACCCAAAATTAAAAAAATATTGGCTGAATCGGAGTTTGGACGAGGGAGATATCACTGATTTAAAATCAACTCCTTTTCTAGAAAATTTCGTGATGACGGGAAAGTGGAAATAGATTTGTGTGCTAGCCAAGAACTTGTATGCACTTGAGGTACAAGATGCATGCAAAGCCTTGAGGAGCAAGGCAAAGGTTAGAGACTTGGTGGTTGAGAGGGAGGGTATATTACCTCTCAACATGCAGAGCCAGAAGAAGTCTCAGACAATTGTGGAGGAGCCATGGTTGGTGTAACAACTTCAGGAGGTTATGGAGCAGCCACAACAGGGGAAGCTGAGAGGAGATCGAGTAGAGACATCTACTCATGAAGAGACCTCTATTAGGGGGAAACTTCGAGCCAGGTGGGTAGATGGATCACATGCAGCCATACCTCTAGGTAGGAGGTGGGGCGATGTGGAGTGATCGTCCCAAGGAGGAGGGGCAGGATCCTTGAGGTACCCAACCTCTTGGATGAGACCTTGCTACAGGAACCCTGATGTGGAGCAGTAGGAACTGATTGATTGGGTAGAGATAGATGCGGATGGAGCAGCAGAGAGAGCGACATTGCAGGGAATCCCAGGACACCGCATAGCTAGTAGATTGTAGCAAAGCGAGAGGCACAAGTGTTTTGCACAGTGCTAGGTGGCACAGAGAGGTGTGCAATGGTGCGAGATGCATGGAGATGTTGCAATAGCACAGATGTCAGAGAGGGAGCACTTGTTAGCAGTAGGTAGAGCTTTAGCATCAAAGTATGTTCTAGCCCAACAGAGTGGTCAGTTGGGAGTGTTTTTGTTCCAAGTGTTGTTGAAGCAAGTGGACCAGGTAGATGTGTTGCATGTAGAACATTCCAGAGTTACATGATCGAGTTCAAGAGAAAGACTTTCTTGTTGAGAGGGAGTGTTGAAAAATGTGCATTAGGAAATGTTAAATTTAGAATGTGCTAAAAATAGACTTGCTAAAAATAGCATGTCTAAACATAGCAGTTTGGCCAATGAGGTCATTGGCCACATTGGGTGAGAGGTGAAACTGCCAAAAATAGAAAGTTCTAAAACTAGCATTTCTGGGCCCCTTCCTATTTATAGCAATCCCTAGTCTATCTATAGGAAGCAAAATTAGTTTTGGTCATAATAGCAGTTGGAAATATTAATTAATTAATTCAGTTGAATTAATTAATTATGTAAAATTAAACTTGAAGTCTTTGCGCAATTATTTTCTCCCTTGATTTAGGAATTTATCCCTTGATTAAAGGAGATAAGGTTGAGTTCTATAATGAGAGAATCAGTTGACTTAGTTCTAACTAATCACGTCCAGTTAGATTATTTTAACAAGTTGTTAAAATAATAAAATATGGTTTGTTAATGCTTGCATTCATGTGACAACTATTATTTTAGATAACTGAGAATTCACTCATGGATAATTGTTGCATGTCAGTTCTGTCAGAGACCCAGTTGAGATGAGATGTGGGACAGTGTGCTATCAGATGCTTGGATATTTCTAGTAAGTATTCCTTGCATGGAGAAGGATCTATTATAGGAGATTGGAGGACTTGTGGCCTATATATTGAGGCCTAGGTAGTCCATGATTTTCATCTTCTATTTGAAGATCATCAGAGTACAAAGAGAGCGGGATATCTATTGGGCTGATTCTTTTTGTATGTTGAAGAGGATTTCCACTTGATTGATAATATAGTGTTGGGGTTTTATGCTGGTGCTTTCGCCAGTGATATATTATGTGTTATGTGTGATTGATTTCTCTTAATTAGTTATGCATGTTTCTAGTTGATGTTGCTCATGAATTCGATTACTCTTCCGCTTAATGTTTTGTAGAATTAGAACAAGTATTATGCTTTAGGACATTGCATATATCAGTTTGTTCTATAGGTGAAATTTCTACACAAATGAAACTGCTCAGGAATACTGCACCAGGTTTAACAATGTGTATAATGCAATCCCTCTTAACCTTAGGCCTCCACCTGGCTTAGCCTTGATTAAGTTTCTAGATGGATTTGACACAGATATGGCTTTTCAACCTAGAGAAAAGAATCCCCCTACACTTGAAGATATGCAAAGTGTAGCAGTTAGCATAGAAGCTAATCTGCTATCCAAAAGAGCTAGGGTTAAAAATGAGAGAAGAACGCCTTTGAAAGATGAATCTTCACCCTTTGATCATAAAATGGATGCTTTAGCTAAAGGAATGGAAAGGTTGATGGATATAATAGAAGTCATTGAAAGGAAACCTCATTGGGATAACCAACAAGCTAATCCAGTAAGGAATGCAAACTTTAGAAAAAACCAAAACTAGAACACTGGTAAAAATGGGTCTGATCAGAACATTAGACCACCTTTCCAAGAAAATTATGCTGAAAATTCCCACCAAGAAGACCCCGAGATAGACACCGAGATCAACCTTATGGGTTTAAATAATGAAGAAACTATTTTTCTAACTCAAGATGATAAAGAATTATATATGCTTCAACAGTTGCAGACCCAAACAAGAGAATCCTTCGACTATAAGAAAGGGTATGACTCTACTCTTTTTGAAGTACATAAACAATACAACCTAAGAAGCAAGAAGAACACTAATGTCCTTGATCATAATAAAAAGGCAATACCTAACCAGCCTAAGAAAGTAAAATCTACAAATCAGAATCCTCAAGTTACAAAAACCTTACAAATCCTTTCTAGACCACATCAAAATCCTCCCAGTCCCACCATTGAAGTTGTAACAGATAACCAACCTTCTAATGAGTAGCCTTCCACTTTAGTCCCCCTCAAAGAAACAGTGGAACAACCCCCAGAAATCATATTAGAAAATCCAATTGAAAACAGTCCCAACAATGAAAAAGAAAAACATACTACTCAGAACTTTGGCTCTAAAATTCCAAATATTCAAACATATAAATCCTCTCTACCTTTCAATTTGGGATCAGAGGTAGCCAAACTCAAAATATCAGTGCCTCTAACAGAATTGGTTAAACATGAAACTTACAGATCTCAAATTAGTAAATCTTTACACTTCCGTGAGAATGAATACTCTGCGAATCTATTTGATGACCAACCTGATGTAATTTTCGGACCAGATGTTAATGGAAAGCTAGTTGAAGGAGGGATACCACCCTTCTACATCAACCTTAACATCCACGATAAAATCCTTCACAATGCCATGCTAGACTCTGGGGCCTCACATAATCTTATGCATAAGTCTATAATGGAAAAGCTTAACTTGGATATCACTAGGCCTTATAATGATCTCTTTTCCTTTGATTCAAACCAAGTTAAATGCTTAGGTCTCATAAAAGATTTCTGTGTCTCCCTAGTTCATTACCCTACAAAGACCATATTTATGGACATAGTTGTTGCTGATACACCCCCTAAGTATGGTATGTTGTTGTCTAGATGTTGGGGTGCCAAACTCCAGAGATCTTTGCAATTGGACATGTCCTATTCTACCATATCAATCTTTGGACATCCCAAGAAATTGTATAGAGAGACTCTGATGAAGTATGTAGTGAATTCCCAGGAGAGACCTCAAAATTTTCCCATATATTCAGTACATTCTGATATTGATTCCTTCATACTTTACAATGATGAAGATAATCAAGAAGACACTTCAAGTAGTATAACAACAGAACCAAAAGAAATTGTAGTATTAAAGGAAAATCAAAATGTCCAAATTCATGAAACATCAGATAAAAAAGATGATCTAGATACCTCAGTCAAGAAGGATTCCACTACCCCAGATGAAAATTATGAGCATGAAATCCTATGACATCTCGAGTTTGATGGGTTGGTCAACAAATTAGGTGCAGGAGCAGGTGTATGGATTTATAACTTAGAAAACGATCATGCAGAAGGCCACACCTACAGATTGAACTTTAAATGTACAAACAACATGACCGAATATGAAGCACTTTTGTTAGGTCTGAAGCTAGTCAAAAGGTTAGGAGCCATAAGAGTCTCCATTATGGGAGATACTGAGTTAGTAATCAAACAAATTAAAGCTGTTTATATGACTAAGGATCCTAGGCCAAGATTTTATAGAGGAACGGTGATAGAGATACTAAACACATTTTTAGAAACCAAACTTGCAGTTATTCCAAGAAAACACAACATGCGATCTCATAGCTTAGCCATGTTTGCTAGTACTTGTAAGTTGCCCTTTCAGCCCAACCATTAGTACACTGCTGAGGTTAGGCATAAATCTTCTATTCCTGACAATTTAAAGAACTGGAAAGTGTTTGATAATGATTAAAAAATTAACCATTTTCTAACTTTAGATGAGGAATTTGTGAATAGTAACATAGACACAGACATAGCAGTATATTTTGATTGTTCAGATAAAGTAGAAATTAACAAACCAGAAAATGATCAGATAGATAGATTGCATCCCACGAAGTTTACAAAATCTGATATTCAAAACCTAAAACAAATGGAGATTGATGAAGCAATTGATGAAGAAACTTAAGTCATAAACCTTAAACGCAATTTTTTACCCAAACAATTAACTCCTTTGGAGGACTTATTTGACTCAAACGAAATTCCTAAAAAACCTAAAATGGAACCCTTGAAATCAGACATTGAGGAATGTAATATAGGATCCGAAGAAAATCCCAAACTAATAAAAGTTTCAAATGAAAAATTGAAATATATGGAACTGCTGAAAGAATTCCATGATGTTTTTGCCTGGAGTTATGAGGACCTAAAATCCTATGATACTAGCATAATACAACACACTATTCCCTTAAAAGAAGATCAAAGGCCTTTTAAATAGAAGCTTAGAAGAATTAACCCTGTTCTACCGCCTTTTATTGAAAAGGATATCAAAAGAATGTATGAAGCTAGGATTATTGCACCTATCAGGTTCTTAGACTGGGTTTCCAATTTGGTACCCACAAGAAAGAAAACTAACGAAATTAGGTTGTGTGTTGACCTTAGGAATTTGAATAAAGTTTCACTTAAGGATAACTATACTCTTCTGAAAATGGACCATATACTATAGAGGGTAGTAGGTTCCTCCAGAATCTCACTACTAGATGGGTTCTCTGGTTATAACCAAATCCTAGTCCACCTAGATGATTAGGTGAAGACTGCATTCACAACTTCATGGGGCACTTTCATGTATATGAAAATGCCATTGTGTTGAGAAATGTAGGGGCCACCTTTGAAAGAGAAATGAACATAGCCTTTGCTAAATAAATTCATTACTTCCAGGTAATATACCTTGCTGACCTCACAGTTTTCTCTGAATCAAATCTACAACACCTGGATCATCTTAGGCAGGTCTTTACTAAATGCAGGAAATATGGAATTTTTGTGAATCCTAAAAAGTCTTTATTTGGGTTGGAAGAAGGGAAATTATTAGGTCACATTATCTCTAAAGATGGTATCAGGATTGACCCAACAAGAATTGAAGCTATTTTGTAGATACCACATCCGAGGAACATCAAAGAACTTCAAGCATTTTTAGGTAAAATAAACTTTTTAAGGAGATTTATCTCTAATTTAGCTGAATTAATTAGATTACTAAATAACATGTTAAAGAAAGATTCGACTATTAAATGGAATTTAGAGGCTAAAAATTCATTTGAATATATAAAGCTAGCCTTAACACAAACTCCAGTCATCATCAGTCCAATGTTTGATAGGGAATTTATCATATTTTCTTTTGCTTCAGAACACACCATTGTTGCAGTCATTTTGCAGAAAAATGATTAGCGTTTTGAACAACCAATAGCCTTATTTAGTAAAGCCCTGAGAGATGCACCTTTAAAGTATAACATAATGGAGAAGAAGGCTTTTGCTTTAGTTAAAGCAATTAAAGATTTCAAAGTTTATATCTTGTACTCTCATATAGTAGCATATGTTTCCAATGCTATAGTCAAGGACATTCTAACATAGGATGGACCTGCTGGAAAGAGAGGAAAGTGGATAACTACCATATTAGAGTATGATTTAGAAATAAAACCTACAAATTGATCAAAGGCCAAGCTTTGGCTAAGCTCAAGGCTGAAACAAAGTATCATGCCCTAGACATAAACTTCATTGCAGAATTGGATAACGAAGAGGAGATGGCGACTCCACAGATGAGCCAATCCTTTACAGACTCACCATCATATGTTGACATAATATATGTTCTGTAAAACCTTCAAGCTCATCCAGAGCTATCCAAGACTAAAAGTAGGTTCTTAAAGATGAAAACTTTGAAGTTTTTCACAATTGATAATGCTTTATTTTGGAAAAATCATGAAGGCATGTTTCTAAATTGTTCGTTAAAGGAGGAATCTGATAAAATGTTGCAAGAGTTTCATGGAGGTGGCTGTGGGGGACATCTCTATTGGAAGACAACAACTGATAAGATCTTAAGGGATGGTTTTTACTATCCCACTCTATTTGTTGATGTGAAAAAATTTGTAACCTCATGCCACAAATGTCAAATTTTTGAAGGAAAAAGAAAACTACTGCCATTACCTTTGAAACCTATATCAACTAAAACACCATTTCAATAGTGGGGTCTTGACTTCATTGGTGAAATTCATTCCCCTTCCTCTACCCAACATAGATGGATCTTAACTGCCACAGATTATTTCAAAAGTGGATAGAAGCCATACCCTCAATACAAGCCACCGATACTGCCATGATAGGTTTTCTTGAGGCAAACATTCTATCCAGATTCAATTGTCCCACCAAAATCATCACAGAAAATGTTGCAACCTTCAAATAAAAAAGGATGATTGATTTTTGCAACAAGTATCACATAACCCTTGGCCATTCCATAGCCTACTATCCCCTGCCAGGGAAATGGACTTGCAGAATCATGCAATAAAAGCCTAATGAATATTGTCAAAAAATTATTGGAAGACAATAAGAATACCTGGAATAAAAAACTAGTGAATGATTTGTGGGTAGACAGACTGACCACAAAGAAATCTATTGGCATCAATCCCTATTAGTTAGTCTACGGAATGGAGGCTTCTCTCCCATCTTCTTTGGGAACTCCAGTGATGAAATTAATCCAATAAGCACAAGTTGAGCCCAATGATATTCAGAGAAGGATCAACCAGACTATTCATTTGCAGCAAACCACAGAACAAGTCTACATCAGATCCCAAGTGGTGTAGGAGAAAATTAAGAAAACGTTTGACAAAAGAACCAAGGAAGAAGATTTCCATCTAGGAGACAAAGTACTAAAATGGGACTCAAGAAGGGAAGAAAAGGGAAACATGGGAAGTTTGACTACTTGTGGAAAGGTCCTTACATTATTTATGCTTTTAGAGGTAATAATGCTTATTTCCTTAAAGAACTGAACGGCGCAGAAGTAGAAGGAGGACCAGTGAATGGTCAAATGCTTAAACACTATATGGATCCCAGTTACTAATTCCACTAATCACTTGTACATACTATATCCTTCATAAAGTTCATTGTGGATTGGATGGTAAACTTCGGAGTTGAAGCCTGAAGAGAAGGCCCTAAGATTTAAAGTTTTACTATCAATCAATATCAATAAAGCATCAAAGTAAAAAGGAAAGTTGTAGAGTAAAACCATAGAAATTCAGAAGGCCATTAATCTACTAGATCTTGACATTTCACCAGGAAATGCCATCCCCAAGTGAAGCCACTGTTATGTTCATATACCAATGGGTGTCATAATTTTTGAATGGATGAGGTTAAAACTGTAATATGTACATACCTTTGCTTTCTACAAATGTTTTCCATGTTATGCTAGTGGAAAAACCTGTGAACCATTTATGAAACCAACGTTTCGGACTAGCTAGGTGAGTCCATCATCAGGGCAATGAGATCTGTCTTTCTGCAAATGTTTTCCATATTTGTAAAAAATAAAAAAATAAAAAAATGAAAGAGGGTATGTCTTAAAAGAAAAATCAAAGGACAAAAAGAATGAAAAAGTTCAAAAAGAAAGGATGAAAAATGAAGCCCAAAGAAAAATAAAAGGACCATGAAAGTGTGCAAGTCCAAATGCCACTACTATTTTAATTTTTTTTCAATAATGATTGTGTGCAAATTGTTATTTATGCCACAATCCATGGTAACCAAACAATTTAATCTTGGTTATTCCATGTTTTCAATTTCATGCTTAGAGATAGAGAATAAAATATGACCAAATTGTTTAATCTTGTCAGATAAGTAGATAGGTAGAGTAAATAAAAAAGGAGCTCAACAGTTTAATCTGAGCCCTTGGATGTAATAAGGATAGATTTAGATAGATTTCTATTGTAAAAGAAAAGAAAATTTTGATAAGGGTTTGCCAGTTTAAGTGCACCCTAATAAAGAATAGAAAAAATCGTAGGATGTGTAGATGGGTAAGTAGGTGAATGGTTGTATAATTATGGTAATTTATTGGATAAAATCATGCCATTTACTCACATCATCAAATTGTTTAAATTATGGATGAAAATGGGACAATTACAAAGTCAAGTGATTAATTTCCCCATTCATTTTACCTTTTCACTAATTTCCCACAAGCAAAAATCAATGTACCTAAAACCTTAAGTTAAAGGGGCTTAGAGCATTTCTCTGACTTTTGGAGGGACCAGACCCTCGGCCCAATAACTTATAAGGTTTAAGTACTACAACCCCCTTACAAACATTCACTCCTTCCATAAACATTCATCTCACCTAAAAATCCCTTTTCCTAAGGTGAATTACCATTTACCTAGGGAAAGTAATAAACCTTACCTAAAACCCCCCTTTGTTTACATAAAAACCCATAAAAGAGCAGTAAGCCTAAGTTATAAGGTGTAAATTTAAATGCATGAAAAAATATGTCAAGGCATTATACTTAGCGCAATTTGCTCCCTTTTCCTTTTCATATTAACTTTAACTTTTATTATATTTAACTGCCGAAAAATAAACCCCTTTCCCGTATATTTAATTAAAATCCCAAATGCTAAATATCCCACCCGATGGGAATATAAACCATATTAAGTAAATAAATTAAATGGATTAATTAGGTGATTTGCGACTAATTAAGAGCCATAACCCTCTACCATACAAAAAGGGATTAATTGATCAAACCATAATCGATTAATAACCTTCCTCCAATTAGCTCACTCCTAATGTCATTAAGCCGCCCTAACCCACAATTAAAATCCTGTCAGGCCCCTTGATTAACTCCTCGACCAAATAACATCTCGATCATTGTACGATCTGACCCCTTCAGATTTAACGGTTGTCACTCATATTGGGCAGCCTCCGATGCCGACCTTTACCTACCCGATGTGAGTGCTTTCACTGTTCACCTTGCCACTACGTGTCACCCAATGAATGGCATCGGGCGGACCTCTCCCAATATCGCCAAGTCCCCAAAAGCGGTGCGATAGATTTCTCTTACCACCTTTGCTTACCACCTTCACTACACGACAAGATGTCACATCCGCCAGCTGGTGCCAATTGTTGCTTTTCCATATACCCGCAAAAATCATTGACTTTGCAGATAAACCAAAAATACTCATTATCTCTGTTTTTTACCAAGAAAAAAAGAAAAAACCTTCTCTTCTCCATGCAAGTGCAGAGTATGTTGGAAATTGTCAACCCGCTACCAACCGTCAACCTCCCGAAGCCGCTGAACTCCAGATTACCATTGCAGACCCGTGCACTCCCTGAGAATAGTGCACTAGTACCATTAATTCATTCAGACAACTGAAACCAGGTATTTACCCTATTTTCGACTGAGAAACCTTGTTTTCGTGCCAAACCTGAGCTAAATTGCTTAAAAAATTAAGTAATTTGGTAAGTTAAGTTGTTTGATAGTCCTGAGATACTCTGTGATAATCTAATTTTTCCATATTTCCCTGAAATTCTTTGCCCCCGTCCTTGAATCCACAAGAATCAAGGATGGATGTCCCAATTGCTTTGAATGTCATGCCAGTTACTACTCCCCACATAGATTTAGACCATCTTCCCCTGGCTGACAAATATTTTCAGATTAAACACCTCATCTTTGAAGAATCCCCTTTGAAATTGCATTGCAGACATTGAGATAACTACTTGAACCATGCAGATAAGATAGGCCTCTGGGAATCAAACCTACCCAAATATCAATTCCCCAGTGTCCATGTCTCCCCAAAGATTGTTCACTACTGTCATGCAAACCATGACCCTATCATGAGAGTTGTAATGTCCCCAGATCCGAAAGTCCTATTCACTATCACTGCAGAATCCATAAATGAGATGTTACAGTTACAACCTGGTGAAAACCTCTCCCCCTACCATTTCTGACTTGCTTGATAGATTCTCTAAGCTATCTAGTTCCAGAAGTACTCAAATCCTCCAGACTTTGATTGCTGAAGAAAAAAACATGCCAAAAGACCCCCCTCCTTACATGTCATCCTTCTTTTTTGGTCTAGGCAAAGATATCACATCAATGATATCATGCATTTTAGGTTTTACCACTAGTGAATATATAGATGATATCACTTTTGCCTACATGTATATTTTTACCCTTAGCTAGCCTCCTACACTCAAATTTGATTATGCGAAATTCATCTCAGATAAAATGCATGATCAGTTTCCGAGATTGGAAAATGAAAGTGTTCAAATATTCATCAGTCCTGTACCATTTATTTCTTTACTATCAAACTAATGAGTTTCCCTTCTCTGTCCAAAAACTTGATACCAAAGGGAATCCTAGATCTATCATCTTCTCGACCCCTCTGTTCCACAGGTCTAATTCTCCCTACCCATATACATATTTCATTGACCTATTTGTACACCTAGTGGCTACCATGTTGCTAGGAAGCCCTCCTCCCAGAACCAGTGCAGATATCAAGAGGATCCTGCAATTGTCAAAGCAATGCAAAGTAGGGGATTGATACTTGTACCAAAACCATACAGAAATCAAAATCTATGGATGTGAATTACCACCTTACAAAATTCCAAAGTACCTCCCCATGAGATTATTTTCTCTGGAGTACTACAGACAAATAATCAATTCAGATGAGGTGCATTTTGTTAGAACCAAGAAAAAGGCCAAACTAAGAATAAAAGATCATCTTGGCCCTTTCATTTGTAATAGTAGAGAAGCAGGAAAGGAGGTAGGTGAAATCCTCCAAAGGTTGAAATTAAAATAGAGTTTCATGTGGACCTATGATCCCCACAGCTTTATTTGTAATAGGAGACAAAAAAATAAGATATCTCCTTACATCCACCATAGGATCCCAGAAATTGAATAGTATGCCAATCAGTCTGAATGGGTGGAAAACATATTAGTAGATCAATATAGTACAGAGGTTGTCGTTGACAATGTATTGATGGATTTAGATAGGAGGCTTGATGAAGATTTATTTGTACAGGTGCCTGGAGAAACTCAATCTCAAAGGCAGTCACAGGAACATAGTGGACAAACTTTGGAGCAATGATATCATTAGAATTAGCTTAAGTGCTCTCTATTTTATCTGCTTTCTTTATTTATGTTTTCTTCTAAATTACCTTGGTCTGGAGATTCTTAATTGCCTCCTTACTTTCGTAGTTTATTCCCCCTTTGGTCCTTAGTACAGGATTCTTCATTTCCCTTTGCTACTGGCCATCCTTACTTTCTTCATCCCAATCCCGGTTAAGGATTCTTCACTACCCTTGGCCCTGGTTAGGACTTTCCATTCATTGAAACCCTCAGATTTGCTCTTGCTGTGTTAGCCTGCCCTGTGAACTCTTACCTCAGGGATAAATCAAATCCAGTTAAGCCTTTCTTGATTGACTCCATAGCCCAATGGCCTAAATATTTTCTCTGCCCATCTGTCTTCTTAATTCCACCACCTAATCAAAACAAACAACCTTGAACATTAAGAACTAGCCTGAAATCTTATTCAAATAAAGTTAAATCTTAAAGAGAGAGCCCTCTCTAGACTTAGGTTGGCTAGAACCTAGGTCTAAAGGATTGGTTTGTGGTCACCTCGGGCTATTCCTTGTTTGATAACTTCTAAGGAAAAATCCTGTGTGATAACAAAGGACATCACCCTTTTGAAGGAGAGGGGCATGTTAGGTCCTTATAATACTAGTGTAGCCCCTATATCTTTATTGTTGTGCCCCCATAGAAGCTCACTATTGATATTATTGTGCCCTTACACTATTATTGTTATGTAGACCCTAATTATATTTTGACCCTTTAGAATCCTAGATATACCAAGGAAGTATTGTCATTTGAATAATCCAATAATCATTCATTTATGTGATGTAAAGGGAGGTTTCCCCTTTGAAGTGGATTATTATCAAGGAGTTGATCTATTTATTCTTATGTTTTTGGGTTATTTTGATTTGGGTATATAACATTGAAGCTATATTTGTGTCAAACAACTACAACACATTATTAAAAGATGCATTTGAAGTAAGACAACAAGGTCAATTCAAATAAAATATAAAGGAAATCCAAGTCGTTGCATCATTTTCTAAATTATTCCTTCAATTTTCTTTGTTCTTCAAATATCGTAGTAAGTGATGAGGTTTTGTCATTTAAAAGCAAGTCGATCATGCCATACATGATATATTATAAAATAATGTGAGCTCAAGGAAAAAATATATGTCCTTGCAAATTGTAACACCTCATATTAGAATTTTGGCTCGTCAACCCCTTCCCACTACAAGTCAGGCATAATTCTACCTTAGTTTGCAATTGATATTTAAAATCTTTTGATTACTGCTATTATCAATGGTGTTCAATCATAACGAAACAATACAATGTATATTATAATGATACAAAAAGTAAAAAATAAATATGAAAATGTATCAAGAAAACACAAATGAAAATGGAATGAATCATATTAGCAAATTCATTCATTAATTCTTAAACACTATTACAAGTTAGGTTCGAACTCAATGTGTGAATCATTGCTATGTTCTATTAGCAATTCTTCATAAGTTACCTAAAGTTAGTTCGAACTCGATGTGTGAATCATTGCTTTTCTTTAGTTCCAAAGATAATTAAAACTTACCACATTGATCAGGACTTTATTGGATAGATGGGTTGACACAAGATCAACCCTTATTAACCCTTATAATGGTTGGTCGATATCTCACCAGTTTAATGTTTCAAGATTAACCCACCCTCAGAATGATTGAAGGGGACCATCACAAGTTAGCTTGACTAGCACATGCACCTACCTCACATATAAAAACATGGGATATCAAGAGATATAATGCATCAAAGAAAAACAAAAAAGAGAATAAAATAGCTCAAATTAACATTCTTGTTTATTATCCTTTCCCAGTACAAGCTATTTATAATAATAGTCCAATTCACAATCCTCAAAAAGGATTTTCAATTGTTAATTTTTAGATTGTTCTACGTTGTATCAATTCATTTAGCCCAATTCCAAACTTCAATTAGCAATATTTCCAATTACAATTAGTCTTTCCATTCATAAAGAATAATAGAAGATACAAAATGTATGAAATGACCAAGAATACAATCAACACATCAATAAGAGACACTAGATTTGGTCAAAGACTAGGGAAAAACCCCACAAGAGGTAAAACCATTTGAAATTCTTCTTTTATTAGATTGTCATAAAATGTTCAGCATAGAGTACAATGAGCCCAATACAATATGATAAGAAATACAACCCAAAAACTTTAGAAACCAATTTATAGTGGTAGAATATCTCAAAGACAACGTGATTCAGACTTCAGACAACGTTAAAAAAATTCGGATGATGGTCAACTGTAGTCAAACCCCTGGACACTCCCTTCAAGTTAGCATGCAAGCATTTATAGCTTCTGGGAAGTTGTATTTCCCATAGCATGCATGCATCCAGGGACGTAATTTCCCAGTTATGTGCCAACCTCCATAGCAGAAACCCTAATTTTTTGTGAGCTTCGTATCTGAGACTTCAGACCTCCATATGACCTTTCCCTTTGCCAATGTGTTGAACCAAATAAAATAGAAGAGAATAATTTTCTTGATGTTGTGATGTCCAAATGAGATTCTAGGTCACCTATATTTATAAGATTCTAGGGGTGTCCAAAAATGTCCATTTCATGTTGAGGATGACCTGTCCAAGTGTGCATGAGGGTGAAGCCGACCTGATCCAATATCCATGAGTGGGTTCACAAAATAAAAAGCCAACTTCTACTTATTCGAACAAGGAGATCTTTAGGTCAATTCTTGTCCTCTCGAAAAGGGGAACTCAATTAGATCATCATATCCATCAAATGAGTAGTCCAAAGTGGAATTTACCTGTAGTTGCATATTTTTAACACTCCCTCTTAACTAGGGAGAATTCCACCTATAACACCTACCTATCGATCAATGTGTCATCGTGTAATCATGTGTACAAATATGATAAACTCTATCTGCTAAAAAATTCTCGAATCTAAAGAGGAAGAATCATGCGGAGAAAAATATATCGCCCTTTTTCCATCGTACTACAACCTAGAATCTCTATTAGTAAGCTACTATCAGAAATATCTGTCAGTGGGATACTACCCTGAAATATCTATCATCAGGCTACAACCCAGAAATATATTATTGGTCTACTACCCAGAAATATGTCATGGGGTAGCTACAACTCAATCCATATTGAGCAATAGGTGATGTAGGGGAGCTACTATTGAACCCATCCTATTGGTCACTGATCTTCCCAACAATGATCCTCAGTAGTCATGTGGTATAACACCTGCATCATAATCCTAGATTGGGAGAGATACCCGACTTACCAAGTTAAGGATCTCATCCCCCCAAGCCTCCTCACCCATTTGCCAGATGGGGAGGTATAATCCCAACAAGCCCAACTTGTGGGTATGATGCCAACTGGGGTATACTCTGTAAAGACCAAGATAGGGTGAGCTACTAATCCAACATTATGGGTATCAGGTAGGAGTGATACCCTATTTTCCAGAGTTCCCTCAACCCCAGGAGTCCTCTATCTTCATTCCTCACCCGGGGAGCTCAAATAGGGTGAAAGAGTATGGCTCAGTGTCCTCAATTAGTGGTGCCCCTTATAAGGAGGGGTGACATCCATCAATCCAAGTTGCTCTTTGAAGACCAATAACTTCCCTATGGGTAAATCCTTGGTGACAATATATGGAATCTTCTCATCTATCGATATGTGATGGTGTCGAACAACTCCTCTCTATATCATATCATGAATGAAGTCGTATAAGATCTCTATGTGCTTGAACTTGTCATGGAACATGAGATTCTCTACCAAATGGATCCCACTCTTGTTGTCAAAATATATCATTGTAGTGTCTAGGACCTGCTCAAATAGCTCTCCAAAGAACTTCCTTAACCAAATTACTTCATAACTAGCTATGCTAGCGACAATATCCTCTCCCTCAGCGAGAATCAATGCTACGAACTTATGTTTCCTACTCATCTAGGATAGCATGGCATATCCAAGTCTAAAAAAATGTCATGATGTACTCTTTGTTTCGATAACATTTCCTACCCAGTCAACATCAGTGTATCCATAAAGTTGAACATCTCTGAAAAAGTATCTTAGACCAAGTGTAATTGTCCCATGCAAATATATCAAAATGTGTTTGGAAGCAGTCTAATGTGTATGGAGAGGTTCGGTCATGAATTGAATCAACATGTTCACTGCATAGCATATGTCCGGACAGGTGTTCACAAGGAACATCAGAGCCCTAATCAACTATCTATACTCATATGGATTTTCCAAATAGGGTCTGACAACTTCTCTACATAACTTCTTGAAGTTCATTTCCATTGGTGTGGGTAGGGACTTGCATTCTATCATTCCAAATATTTCCAATAGCTTCACAACATACGTTCCTTGTGAAAGGAAAATCTCACCTAGCCTTTTCCACACCTCAAGGCCTAGAAAATAGTGCACGAGTCCAAGGTCCTTCATCTCGAATTCATAGGATATGTCGCTCTTACACTCGATCATTAGAGGCTCACTACCTATCGAGAATAGATCATCAACATATAAACCAAAATCAACGACATACCTTGGACTACCTTAAAGTAAGGGTTGGGATCGACATTTCTTCTTGTGAATCCAAACTTCACCAAATAACTGTCTATGCAGGTGTACCATGCTATTGGGGCTTGCTTCAAACCATACAATGCCTTCTTCAATCTACAAATGTGTGTCTTCCGATCTCCTACTTCGAATCCCTGTGGTTGTTCAACGTATTCTTCTTCTTGTAGCATGCCATGGAGGAATGTGATCTTTACGTCCATCTGATGAAGGATCCATCCTTGAATTTTGGCAAGGGAAACTATTGAACGAATGGTTGTATATCGAGCCACAAATGTAAGTATATCATCATAATCTTCTCCCTCTTTCTGGTAGAATCCCCCAGCCACGAACCTCACCTTGAATTTTGAATGCTTCCATCAATTCCATGTTTGATCTTAAATATCCACTTCAAAGTTATCACGGATTTCCCTTTTGGCCTTGGCACAACATGCCATACATCATTCTTCATAATAGATTCATATTCCTTGGCCATAACATCTTTCCAAAATTGTTCTTCTATGGCTTCCTTGAATGTGGAAGGTTCAACTTGAATCATAGTGCTCATGGCTGCAACATATCCTTGGTAACTGCATGGCTTCTTCCTTTCTATAAATGATCTTCAAATGGGCACATGAATATCAACATCCTGAAGAGTGTCGCAAAGCCAAAGTGGTATCTTCCTAGTAGGAGTATTACCAGCAGGAGAATCTAAGGGATCCATAGACTCCATGGGATCATCAACAATATGAGTCTCAGCTTCGGGCATGGATGGGCCATTCAAGATATCCACATCACCACTCTTCTCAGGAGGAGGAGGCGGAGGAATGTCTCTTGCTTTTCCAAGAGAAACGTCTTCATCGAATGTAACATACATGCTAATTTTAACCTTCCTTTGATTAGGAATATATATTCTAAATGCTTTAGAATTTTCACAATACCGAACAAATGTACCCTTTCTTCCTATAGCTTCCAATTTGTTCCTTTTGTCCTTCAGCACATGGAAATATACGAGGCATACACATATGTAGAGATGACTAATGTTGGGCTTCACACCTGTAAATACTTCTTCGGGAGTTTTTTTTCCAAGGCTTGATGAGGCACCTTGTTTTGAACATATACAACAACATGTGAAGCTTCGACCCAAAGAAATTTGGGAAACTTTTGATCACGGAGCATTGCTTGAGTGGCTTCTACTATAGACCTATTCTTCCTTTCAGCTAGACCATTTTTTTCTTGAGTATATGGCACAATTTTTTCCTTCTTGATACCTTCATTTTTGCAAAAGCCAATGAATTCATTTGACATGTATTCTACACCATTTTCATACCTGAATATTTTGATCTTCTTGCCCGTTTGATTTTCAACCAATGCTTTGAACTCCTTAAATGTTTCAAAGGCTTCATCCTTATGCTTCAAAAAATATATCCATATATTCCTTGAAAAGTCATCAATGAATGTGATGTAGTAGAGATATCTACTAATAGAGTGCACGAGCATTGGTCCACATATGTCATAATGAATGAGATGGAGGATGTCAGTGGTATTATTTTCACTAGAGGGGAATGGTCCCCTTGTCATTTTTCAACTAACACATCCCAAACATACTCCATCATGTTGAGCTTGAGGCTTTGGAATCCCTAAGACCAAGTTCTCCAATTTCAGAAGAGCATCATAATGAGGATGAGCCAACCTTCTGTGCCATAATTCACTAAGATGATTTGTATTATGAAGTAAAACTAGTACTGGTATTCCAATGACCCTATAGAGTCCTTCATATCTTGCTCCCAAAGTGAATGCATCCTTCATAAGTGATCCAAAGGGCCAAGTAAGAACCTTTCCCTTGATGAAGGAAACCCTCATCCCTTTATCTTCCAAAGTGGATATTGATACCAAGTTCTTCTTTAACCCAGACGCATACATTACATCATGTAGTACAATAGATTCCTAGAATTCAAATGAAATTTGACGAATCAAAAACCTTTAACAAGATGAGTGGAGTTGTCTCCAAGAATGATTTTCAAATTTGATAACCTCTCTACAAAGTTAGAGGGAACTTGTAACCAGATAAGTGATGAGTGGCCCCACTATCAACCAACCAACTATCTCACGAATCCAGAGGAGATGAACTAGTAAGAATGGAAATAAGAATATATTTAGATTGATTCACAACATTACTTTCACACCTGGAGAATTTTGACTTATTTTGCGGACAACGATCTTCTTCATGGTCACTTGGAGCATCTCTTATTATTCTATCATTTCTCCCATTGTGGTCATTCCTTTGGTCAAATCTGCTCCTTTAATCATTGAACCTATTGTTGTTGGTTCTAGTATTATATTGTGGTCCATTATTCTTCTCAGGGAAATATTGATCATAGTGCCCTTTCTTATGTAGCATTCAATTTTCAGATATTCCTTTCTTCCACTAGAACTTCAAGGAGGAGACTCTCTTGAATTTGATGGATCTCCTTTCTCTTTCTTTTTCTTCTTGTCATGAGTCATGTATATAGTGGGTTCTCCTTCTCCGCACTTTTGAATCCTTCCTCTTCCTATTATACTTGACTCTTCTTGAGTGAGATTTCCAACAATTTCATCAAATGAAGGGAGGACACTTATGTTTCTTATAGTAGTGATGAATGTTTCCCAAATATACGGGAGACCTCTTAAAGTCAAGACCACTAGTTCCTTGTTCGGCACAACTTCTCCAACTCTTATCAGTTGCTTTCTAACACGAGAGATCCTCATTATGTAGGATTGTATGGACTCTCCTTTGTTCATCTTTGAGTCTTTCAGTTGATATTTCAAGGTGAGGATTTAATTCAAATTTTTGACCTAAAACATGTTAGCTACCTTATCATACATTTTTTTAGACCTACTTAATTTTCCAAGATATGCAAGTAGATTATCTTGTACTCGACTATAATTTGTTTTTCTTTCAACACAAATTTCTTATGCTTGTTCTTGGCAGCAGTGGGTGAATTATCCAAAGGCTCAGGTACCTTGCCTTGAATGTAGTTCAAAACATCATTGTTATCAGCTATGATCCCCAACCTAACTTTCCATGCAACAAATTTAGATGAGTCACCCAACTTCTCATCTCTTTTGAATAAGGAAGCCATCTTTACTTTGAAAAGATCGGTCCTTTCAACTTTCCAAAGATGAGTGCTTCAAGGCTTGTCGCCTTTTGGGATTGTCCTTCACAATAGCTTTGATCCCTTGTTAATTTTTAGATTGTTCTATGCTGTATCGGTTACTTTAGCCCAATTCCAAAATTAAATTAGCAATATTTCCAATTATAATTAGCCTTTCCATTCATCAACAATAATTGAAGATAGAACAATGTATGCAATGACAAAGAAGATAATCAACACATTAAGAAGAGACACGAGATTTGGTCAAAGACCATGGAAAAACCCCACAAGGGGGAAAACCCTTTGAAAATTCTCTTTTATTAGATTGTCATAAAATGTTCAGTAGAGAGTATAATGTGCCCAATATAATATAATTATAAATACAACCCAGAAACTTCAGAAACTAATTTACAGTGGTAGAACATATTAGAGACAACTTGATTCATACTTCAAACAACTTCATAAAACTTGAAATGATGGTCAACAGTAGTCAAACCCCTGGACTCTACCTTCAAGTTAGTATATGAGCATTTATAGCTTCCTAGAAGTTGTATTTCCCATAGAATTTGTGTGTCCATGGATGAAATTTCATAATTTTGTGCTAGTGTTCAGAGAAAAAACCACAATTTTGTGCGAGCTTCATATCTGAGACTTCGGACCTCCATACGAACTTTTCCTTCTCCAATGTGTCGAACCAAATCAGATAGAAGAGAAGAAGATGCTTGTTGTTGTGATGTCCAAAAGAGCTTCTAGGTCACTTGTATTTATAGGCTTCTAGGGGTGTCCAACATTGTCCATTTGGTGTTGAGGTTGACTTATCGAAGTGTGCATGAGGGTGAAGCCGACCTAATCCAATATCCATGAGTGGGTGCACAAAATAAAAAACCAACTTCTGCTTATCTGAACGAGGTGATATTTAGGTCAATTTTGGTCCTCTCGAAAGGAGGAACTCAATTCCATCATAATATCCATCAAATGAGTAGTCAAAAGTGGAATTTGAACGCAGTTGCATATATTTAACATCAATATTACTCATCACAAGTGTTCACCTACAATGAAGGACATGTGAAGGATTGTAAAAACAAACAACAACAACAAAAATATTAGGTAATACATTAAAATCATGCAAAGACTTTGTTTAATTCTTGTCAAAAGCTATTGTGAGGTAAGATACATCTTCATCATGTTAACTACATGCTAAACATGATAAACTATATAAAACATGACACCAAAAATTGTGACATAAAGAGATATATCACACCAATCTAAGATACATATACAATGGAGTCTCTCACATTAGTTCTTGCCCCATTGATACATGCCAATTCTAAGCCAAGTATAATTGTATCTAAACATGCAATTCCAAGATAAGCTCAATGATTACTCTCTCAAACCAGGTGCTCACTTGCGGTCAAAGCAATCTTAAAGAATATCAATATATTAAAGACAAAAAACCAAGATTTGGAATACATTAGAGATAGACAATATGCTTTCCCATAAAATAAAATTTATAACACTTATTGCATCTGAATTAGAATGAACAAATGAAAGAAATTAAAGTAACTAAAAACATTGATCACCACATAGATTGTGACAAGGGGGTATGTGAAAAAATTCAAGACCACAAAGACAACATGGATAACCACTTCTCAAATGGCTTGCCTTTGGAGAACTATATATTATTGTTGCATATACACAAGATTAGAAAGGAGTCTAGTGCCTCTCTTTCACATTATGATAACAACCCTTCTATTTAAGATTTTGACATTCTCACTTGGTTTAGCGTAAGGAAAAAAATAGAAAATAATTCCAAAATAAGCTTAGTGAATAGGTTTGAATCAACATTACTCAAGAAATATGATTTTATTTCAACAAACACCTATTTGTAGATTGCATCTATAGCTTTAAGGAAATAAATCCTCTTCATACACATTCCTATAAGTTAAGGTAGAATTAAAAATGGAATTTAAAACATCCTCAAAACAACATTCGTCCTTTTCCTTCCAGGAATATCTTACTAGAAAGCACAAATGTAGTTTCCTATGTTGTGATTATAAGAATAAAATAATTAGGAAAGAAGGAATTTATTTAAATATAGAATGTATATTCCTAAAACATTACAACATTTCTTACTAAAACGACCTTATACACTGCACCCAATAATATAACATTATTCAACAGGGATAAATGCCTCAATGAAAGGTTTATTCATGATATGTGTCCTTATCTTGATAAGGTGAATTCCCATTATGTATTAAGCCTTTCTTATATTTCCAGCCTACTTCCAATATGTACTGGTTTTGGTGAAGTATTATGTCTTTCTTATGCCTCACATGAATGTTATAGAAAGAGGTTGCAATGATTCAACTCATGGTAGACTTTTGTCTTGAAAGGTTTTATCTACCTAATATTCATATTTCTATTTTCTCTTCAGGAAATTTGTCAGAGAATAAGAAACATTACAAAGCGTATGATATACCAATATGTTGGGAAGTTCAAAATAAAATCTATTGAAATTGAAACACTTACATCGGACACACTTCCTCCTGCACTACAAACTCAACTATTTTATTTAGCTACTACATAATATATTAGCATCAATGTTGAAGAGTATATATTTTTGTGTTGCATTATTGATCTCAAATAGTACCAACACTAAAATAATACCTCAATGCACCGGCCTACTATCAATGTAGAAACTAGCATCCAATGTCACATGTAAATAATTCCTTTAACTATGTTAATGCCACATAGGGCATGTTATAATCCATAATGTATGGTGTGGCCAATCAAATGGAATTATTGATAAACTCCAAAATTTGTAGCTTTTTAACTCACTATAGGATCACCTGCCACTAAGATGACACCAAGTATCTCTTTTATTGCATCAATGTTTTCAACTTTTCATATATCTCTTTTCCTTGTTCATGTAATCTGTCTTCCAAAAGAGACATATGCTTATTATTTTTAACCTTAATCCATCTACATCCTAGTTGCTTCTTAATATGCTATTTCTCATTAATTATCTCTACAAGTTTTCTACCTCTTCCCTCTTATGGGTTGCAACATAAATATTTGAGAGAATCATATGTGTTGCAACATCATGTGGTTCTACCTATAAAATTTATTATGTAGCATTCTTTTCTGACTCCACATTACTATGAACTCTGCAAGCAGCAAGCAAAGCACGCCATATAATAGGACCAAGTTGAAATGGCATATTTTTGATGAAATTTTTTGCTTTAAACAAGTGCCCAACATGACCAAATATGTCAGCCATACAAGCATAATGTTTCATTCTATACATATCCTGCAATTATTGCATTGAAAGAAATCAATTTCGATTCTATTACTCTATTAAATGATTTGCTTTCATCTTCCATGTTTCCACACTTAGCATACATATCAACAAGGGAACTCCCTACAAAGGCTTCTAGTTGAGACATTTTGATAACTTAGGTGTGAACCAAGTTGCCCTGTTCCAAACCTACTGAACAACTGCATGCCCTTAAAACAATTGAAAATGTGTAGCTCTTAATCATCATACCTAACTACTGAATTGGATAAAATCTTCCTAGTGCCATGTCACCATACCCATTTTAGACACATGTTGCAATGATAGATGTCCAAGAGACCATATACCTTTCATGATTTTCATTAAACACTTGACATAAATTCTCCATGTTTCTACATTTGGCATACATATAAAGAAGGGAATTTCCCACATAAACATCCCAAAATCAAACTTCCAGTGTATGAAAATGTACCTTCTTCCCTCTGTTATCCCCCACAATTTCCTAGGCTGAGAGGAATCGACGAAGGTAACCACAGACCAAGCTTTCAGTTTGGTAGCTAGCCCTACCAAACCTGAGAGGGCTCTCTCTGTAAGGTCACAACCAAAGAAATTGACTAGAATATAAAAGGATTTTAGGCTAGATATGCTAGGATCAGATAGGTTTAAAATTTAGGGTTTTGATGCTGAACAAGGGATGAAAACCAGGTAAGTAGGTCAAGTGATCAAAGGGTAACAACAACATAAATATAAAGGAGAAGGGTAGCAGTAGTTTTGTGATGGATTAGGGTTTGTCAATGTAGTGTAGTGTTCAGAATAAATAAGAAGACTTAATGAGAATATATGTCATGAATTCATTGAGCTAGAAAGCAAATAACATATAGTGAAAATTCCATCAAAACAAAGCTTTAAGACAAGAATTCTGCTTATAAACTTAGGAAAAATCATTGAAGAAACTAATGAATAGAAAGAAGAGATGAATATATATCATATGAAACTATAACAAAGAAGAAACAAGATCACAAACTCACTACACATGAATTCCTAGATAACAATTGCAATTGTTCTTTGATTTCCTGAAATTGCTAAAGCACAAGTTACAGGAGATCTCTCCTCAAATGTCCAACCTTTCCCTTTGACTGAGAAAATGATACATATAGACTAAGATAAACCATTTCTCCACCTTCAGGGGTCGAATCCATGAGTGGTGGAACAATTTCCAAGAATATATAAACCAACAAGTGAGAGTGAGAAGGTAAAAAACAAACTCTTCTCTTAGACTTTGATTTGAGTTTCTCTTCCTTTATGAGGCCTAATTAAACATAAAAACATCCTATCATGCTAATTTATTCATGATTACATCATCTAGACTTCAAACTAGTGAAATTACATCATCAAAATAAATATTTGGTGAAGACATGCTGAGAAACACTATTACAGGCATTTGTGTAGTGCATTTAGGCATTTGCTCACTGCACTCAGGAATTTGCGCAATGCCATCTTGCATGAGGATTTTGGAGGCCTTTCCATGGTAAAAATTTAGAATTTGATATCTCATTAGAAATATGTGAGTGTGTTGGCCGGATAAATCGTTCTTGCAGACAAGACTGATCTCCCTAGTATCGAATAATATCTAGCAACAAGCAGCACAAGCAAATATACTTTTCTCTAAAAATGTTTCAATTCATAAATGAAAACTAAGAGGTGTAATATACCCTACCTCGGTCCAATGATTGTTTGTGGCAGCTTTGTTTCAACAGCTTCAAGCAATTCCCTTTTAATAACCTGCATACACAAACAAACACACATCAAAGAACACCTGCATAGATGCTATAATAAAACATGTTCATTATGAAGATCAAGGAGCTCATAAAATAAACCATTAGAGATAGTTCATTGAGAAAAACACAACTTGATTGTATTAATTTATGAATAAAAGAACCTTAAACTTTTGCCTTGATGTTGCACAAGCTCTTTCCAGGGTCCAGCAGGAATCTCCTCTACTTTGACAAGCCTCACTCACTTCCCAAATGAAATGAAAGGTATGTGATCTCTCCTCTCACAAGCTCAAAAAGGAAGTCTAATTTCTAGGAGCATTTACCCTCAAGAATCTTCAGCTTTCAACCTCTCCTACAACCAGCCCAATGCCTAAATTTATAGTGAAAATGGATGAAGTTGCAGGTCCACCATTGAAGGGATAATTTCCTCCTTCAATGGGATAAGCACCTCATATCATGGAGTTAGCTCCCTTAGTTATGGAATGGATGAACCAAGGTGGAGCGAACTTTCCATTGTAATATTCCTTGTAGAAGCATCCAGAAGTGACCCAAGGTGAGTTTTTAAGAGCGAACTCACGCCTTTTCAACTTTTATAGGGGTTCGCACCCATCGCTTAACAGACAGAGCAGTCAGGTTTGCAAGGGACATGACCATTGGGTGCGGCACTGTAGGAAATGCTAGGAGAAAGTGCGAAACCAATATTTAAGATATTTTTAAGGTCTTTCTCCCATTTCCAAGGCTTGACATGAAGAGCTGAGGCTTAAGACTTGCAAAGGAGGTATGTATGAGTGGTGATGGACTCACAAAAACTGTAGAAAGTGATGGTGACAATTTTTTGTGTAACAGATTGCCCCCTAAAGTGCAAAGTCTGTAATAGATGAGGATAATTTTTTGATCATCTAAGAAGAGTGAAGGACTTTATCATTTCAAGGATCTTCCTGTGGATACCTCGGTTGGAACCTGTAAAAACATTCAACAAAAAATATATATATGTGAAAATATCATCGTTGAGGTAGGCATTCCCATACTCAGATCAAAACTAACTAAGAACTATCTAAAATTGTTCTGATACAGGAATGATTTTGTATTACATCACAAGTAGAAACATATGGGAACAGTATGGGCACAACCATCTGTTTATGAATAGTCCACTATATAATGATAACAAAATTCCTCGCAGCCTAGATGGTGGAAACTAGATCCAGGGTCTTCATTTCTACTTCCCGAACTAGTA